>JAOYSI010065826.1:10557-21378 GCA_025775065.1 Hiodon alosoides | reverse complement strand
GCAGTTCTCCATCGTTACCGTTTTACCGTCCTGTGCCTAACCAGCTGACCCACTGCAGTTCTCCATCGTTACCGTTTATCGTCCTGTGCCTAACCAGCTGACCCACTGCAGTTTGGAAAGCTCTGCTAGGAATACAGTGGAAACACGCGCGCGGTCGCGCAGAAGCACGCGCACGGTCGCGCGGAAGCGCACGGTCGCATGGAAGCGCACGGTCGTGCTGTATGAGCACGCATACCCAGCTCATGGGCTGCAGTGAAGGCAGTCTGGAGACCGTTGTCCTCAATGACAGAGCAGCTCCTCTTGGGGTCGCACATGGTCCCCACGTCCGCAACGCCCAGAGTGTCACAGCTCTGATGTCCGCATATGTCCTAGGAGTGAGGTGAGACATAGAGGGTTCCCCTTAGCTCCAGGCAGGCTTACTTTCTCCCGGGCAAGCGCCCACCAGCAAAACATATCAGTCATTGTTTCCACTGTAAAATGAACCAAAGAAATATTCTCAGCAGTTGGCAGAACAGCTGCCTGAACTTTGTTCTGTCGAAACTCATTTTCTATAACATGTCTCCAATCTTTTCCTTTCCATGTTGGACTGTCTGTGTCTGAGATAAATGGTTCCTGAGCTTAAAACAGACCACAGAATATACCCACACATGATTCAAACCCCATCTGGACTCTGAAAAGCAGGAGAATTAAATTCAGTGTGTGTGCGCACCTTGTTTTAAGTGAGTTCTACGCACCACAGACACCAGTGTGCCTTAATTTAAGCCCTTGTTTTTGGTTTTGACTTCCCAGTGCTGTGTCACAGCGAAACGCGTGCCTCACATTCTTTTGGCAGATGAAGTTGGGGCCAGGTATTCCCAGGTTTGTTCCAAAGGGGGGTCATCGCATCACGTTTTATTCCTGGCTCACACTACAAACGCCTCTAAAACTAAAGCATTCCTGGGGCATTCAACCTCTATTGAACCTCCCGCACTCATTCTCTGGGGTAATATCGCCGGTGACGTCACAGGTTTTTCTCACGCGTGACAAGCTCACCAAACCAAACGTGGGGTGCTCTTACCTCTCTGGTGAAGAGGAGGGCGGTGTCGTAGTGCTCCGGGTGTCTTTGGCTTGGAGGGTTGAAGAGCGTTTGCCAGGAGCAGAAGTTACGAAGGGTCACGCCGCCGTTGCTGGAGACGGCTGGCCCCGCCCCCTCGCCCTCCACCAGCAGCATCTTCACCACCACCATGTTGACCGAGTTCTTTATGCTGGGGTGCTTGTATAGCTGAGCGACTACTGAGATCAGGGTCAGAATATAATGCTGTGGAGACACAATAACACGGCAGCCATGACGGAACCTGGTTTTTTCTCACCTGACCTCAGACGCTGTGAGCCTAACGGCGACTTGTGAAGCCCCTATCGGCTGGCGTTGATAAACGCCACAACGCCGCCATTTGGTGCCTTGAATGAAAGATACAATTCCTTGACCAAATTCCATAACCAGTGCCTTTCCCCAGAAAACTTGAAAAAGTGAGTTTGAAAATTGGAGTCAGTTGACAGCACTCTTGTCCCCATAACACATATAACCTCTGCTCAATCACAATTCACGCAGTCAGGGGCCAACCAATGTTGAAAAACTAATTTTCGATGTTCTAAACTTCCAATATCAGATGTATTACTATTCAGTGTTGGAAGGTACGGTAACCCAAAGCAATAAAGCAGCCAAACCACGCATGTGTAAACAGACAGGCAAAAATATCTGAGGTACCCAGGAGTCGTAGATTCTCTGTCTTCAGAATAAAGCGCCACCCGGCGGCTGGGGCCCATCTGTCAAACAGAGCTGCCCCAAAACCCACCGGAGAGATCTTTCATGCTGTGTTTTCCTTTCCTCTGACGAGGACCAGAAAAAACGATACGTGGGTTTCTTTTTGTTTCCAGTTGACACAGGCTTGAGATCCATTAACACTGAAGCACTTAAGAACCCTAAAGAAAAATTCATACTGTTCTGTTTGGCAAGACCCGGGGGGAGCTAGTTAAAAAACGCAGAAGAAAAAAAATACATTGGTTGTCTCTCCCCTTATTTACTGTCTGGTGGAGATGACCTCGTAGACTTAAACTCCTTTTAAGGGGACATAGCTTTCATATAGGTCTAATCCTCTCTTGCCTCTTCATATCAAATCTCCAAATATGTGCAGCTGATAAGACGTCCGTTCCATCACCGAGAAAGAATTTCAAATTTGGCAGAAGAAGTAAATATGACGGAAATTCATCTGTCAAATAAATTACTTTGAATCTTACTCTCTTTCCTCTTAAGGACAAAAAAGTATATCTTCAGATAAATTAGGAAAGTTGGAGTACATGCAACAATTTTCTTAACAAGCCGCATGGAAATAATAAGATAACATCAGATATATTTGTAATAAAATGACTTAAGTTATTCTTACAAGCCTGTTTTTTGAACTGATACAAGTTTGGAGTATCTGACAACACACAACCCAAAACATTTATACCCCCCTCCCCCAAATAAAGAGAGCTTCTTCATTGGAACAGTGAGTATCTTCTTTTGAACTGAAGATACAGCTGCATCAAGATGCCACAACGTTAAATACATATTTCTACATTTTTGCATTTTGGATACGCGTATTACACAGCTCCTCTAACTGATACTGGCTTAATAGGAACACCGTAATAACGTACACAGCCAGTTCACCTAGTGGTGTTTATAATAACTGAATTCACATAGGGGTGAATGAAGGGGTAAGTGGCAGTGGCAAACTCAAGTTTGTGAGAGAGTTTGTTGGCTATAGTGGTTTACCGTACAGACATGCCCAACATTCATCCTATTCTGAAGAATGCTATGTCATCTTCGGTAAGTAGGAGCTATAATTAAGAAGTAATCAATTATTTAGTCCTTCTGTTCTAGATCTCTAACTCAACCAAGCTAAATAAAACCTGGTACGAACATGGTTTGTCATTTGTGATAGTCAAAAACAGACAAGAATTACTATTATATCAGCCTCTGGACACCAGGGAGTCATTGTTTATTGGACAGTAATTCCATTCCACCCAACCGCCCACTCTCAAACTCAGGGGGGACCACATCTTATTAGGCGAACCACTTGTTTAGTAGAATTTAAAACATCTAGAAGCATGGAAAGCATTGCTCATTATGGCTAAACGCGCTGGGCCCTGCCCACGACTTGGGAGATGGAAAAAGCCGTATTGCACACCAGACTTAGCAGTTCAATTGGGAAGAAGTTGCTTGATACTCGGTTCTCCTTTTTAACTTCTATTTAGTATTTATAGTATATTTAGTAAATTTTATGATAATATATGCGGTATAATTATATAACATAGGGGCCTTAACAATAACAATTAGTTGTCATGCGGTCAAACACCTACATAATACCTCCGATGTTTTCATTCAAACCCTAGCTCCCTTGTGGAAGCTGTATTATCGATAATAAATAAATGTGATAATACATTTATAATATTGTGGGACAAATGTGAAATAGTGATGCTCTATTAAAATATTACTGTGAATTTGCTGTATATGTTTGGGCATGTCGTATTTACTCCTACATAGTAATAAATAAAATAAATGTTTAACTGCTCAGTGGATATGTCGTTAACGGCGATTAGTGGCCAACATGTTTAAAATGAGGACATTTCAGATCAACCTAAAAGTACTCACTGAAAAACAGACCAAAAGAGTTACAGTTACCTTTATTTCGTCTCCATAGAAACTTGTCATTGAAGAATCTGCTACCACCAAGGTTTCAACATATCTAGGTGCAGACACGAAACGTTTCTTCCTCGCCATCCTCTGCGCATCAGTATTCTCCTCTGGGCTTCTTTCGTTAGTTTCCTCTTCCGTTTGATCAAATGTAGTTTTAACGTAACTGTCTGTCTTCGCGAAAACTCGCCTTTTGATCACATGAGACTGTGTGGTGGACTGTGGCGTTTTCCCCATGTAAGGCAACTTTGGCTCTATTAGATACTCATCTCCTTCTGTTATAAACGACCCTTGAATCCCGTAACACAGGCTGACAGCGACGACAGAGTCTTGGTTGGAGTTTACCGTTCCAGAGTAAAAACAACTTCTGAATTTTGCTTCAGTTTCCTCGGTCTCGTTAATATTTTTTAGAAGATAGCTTTCAGCTTTCGGCACATTTCTCTCTTGAGCGTCGATATCGTCGAAGTAGGCAGACATTTGTTTCGCTGTAATACGTTGAATCTTTAGGGTTGGAGCTAAAAAACTGTTGTCTTGAATCAAATTCAATGTAAACTCTTTACCAAAAGCTAAAAGTTTGAAACTTGGCTGCTCCTCGCTTCTTTTCAAAAAGCGACCGCTGTTTCTTCCACTTATCCTAACAGGTATAACATCCTCGGATTCAAACAGTGCAGAAAGTGCAAAATTTGTTATAGAAAGAGTTAAAAATGCAATATGCCACCTTTGATGCATCTTATATAATGGAAATTCTTCTCACTGTAAAAAAAAGTTCATGAAAATCTGTACGCGTCTTTGTTATTTCTTCCTTCAGATCATTCGCATACAGTCACTTAATAATAAATAGCCTAGCCTACCTCTGTATAAGTAATGGTTATATTTATATACACAATGTGTATATATTAATTTTCAACTATATTGAACATACTATGTCCTTGAGGGTTTAAATGTGAGACTGGTGAATAAAAAAAAAGTATATATTTTTTTAATTAAACAAAAGTGTTCAATCCTGCGGAGATTGTTCCATATAAATGTAATATCAGTGCTGTAAAACCAGTCTTGGTCTAGTTCTCTAATATAACTTATAGTATATTGAAGCTAACGTGTAGGAGCTAAAACCCTTTACTATCTACTCCGCTGCACCACCGAAGGGTTCTCGTAGCGGGGGTATTTATACTTCCTTTTCCTCAGACTTAAGAGGTTTACTTCTGATATCCCACGCCACTTCATTCTCTCCTCCCCCTAAACTAAATGAGAAACTCCTGGTTAGAACAGACCCAATGAGAGTTGTCTGACACTCCCCCTTCTTAAATAGAACCAGTTTGACTCTCAAACAGTTATTATTATCTCAGCGCTCTGCACATGAGAGGGTGCGATGGGCTAACAATAGCATACATAGTTAGAAGTCCTTTTAGCTATTTCTACGGTACATAGCGACTGGAAAAATAGATGGGAAATCGTAAATCAACTGTTCAGTACATAGATAAGAAATTGTTCACAAACAAAAAGCAATCGTTATTTAAAAATCGAAAACTCCAGTACTTTTTCGGTATAAAACGAATTACTAACGGAGAATTGCGCTCTGTCGGTATTGCGAAATAAAAACAGTTCTGTGAGGAATTTCAGTCAAGTCTTGTACATATATACATACATACACAGGTCTATATGCCGTCAAGCTGTGCTGTGCAAAAATATGTCCAAGCGAGATTTTTCAGAGTTACAGGGTAATTACACTAAAATGTGACGTGAGCCAAGGAGATATCTCAGTAATTCCACTGAGCGCTGCTGTCTGCGTTTTAGGGGCAAGTATTTCGATGGCTTTAATGAATGTGACAGATAGATTACTGTGAATTACTGATGAAACCTAAGCCCAGTGGCATTTACTACTACAATAAAGTTCTTAATTTACTGCTCTGTAAAGTGTGTGTGTGTGTGTGTGCGTGCAAGAGAATGGGAGTGTATTGTGAATGTGTTGTGTGTGTGTGTGTGTGTGTGTGTGTGTGTGTGTGTGTGTGTGGGAAACCAAGAGAGTGTGTGCGAGGGAAGGAGAGCGCGTGTGTGTGTGTGTGTGCACGCAAACGCGTGAGGAAAAGACAGTGTGTGGGAAATCTAGAGCGGGTGTGTGTGTCTGTGTGGGAAACCAAGAGAGTGTGTGTGCGAGGGAAAGAGAGAGAGAGAGAGTGTGTGTGTGTGTGAGTTTGTGTGGGAAAGATTGTGTGTTTGTGTGTGTATGTGTGTGTGTGGGAAAGAGAATGTGTGTGTGCGTGTCTGAAAGACAGTGTGTGTGGGAAAGAGAGTGTGTGTGAGGGGGGGAAAGGTGTGTGTTTGAAATAGAGAGAACGACAGAGACAGAATGAAGAGGGAAAAGAATAACAATTGTATCTAGAAACCTAAATAAATTATTTACCCTTTAAGATTTGTTTGGGAAATCAAAACTGTTTGAAAATTTAACAAGAAACAATCAGCCTCACAATCGGATGTATCTCTGTTTACATATTAAATAAAATACAAGAAACCTTTTTTATTTTTTTCAGTCTCAGACCACCCGTATCATACATGTCACGCAAGTTGTTCTCTGACTAGAAGATAGAAGCTGACTAGATAACCAATGGTTGAGTTTGATCTTCTCCAGAGAACCTTGGGTTTTTTTGATTAACTTTTAATTTACAGTAACAGGTTTATGACTTTCAGTTTTCTCGATGTCACATTTTACGTATTTAAGAGAATGGAAGCCCCGCTTCTTCAAGGTTTTTCTTAACAATAAAGCTACGATTGACGTCTGCATCCAGACCGCGGGTCACTTTTACTTGCCACAAGTTCACAATGTTTTAAAACATTTTATTTCACTTTCTTCAAATTAAAGTAAGCTATTCAGGAAGACCATTGTGCATTTTACTTTTACATACCGCGTATTTAGTGACGCAGTTCAGTCGAGTACCTGACAGATACTAAACCAGACAACCTCCTGAAGCCTGTAACCATCTGTTTTCTACAACACCTGCTATACGGAGCACGGTGCATTTTTTCAGTTCCCTGTAGTTAAAATTGCAATCATTGTTATCTCCCCCTCTCCCGAGGGCTGACTAAAAATAAATATGTAAAAATAAAATTTCTTTTGATTTTCAACTATTGCCAGAAACCCACCAGGGGTCGCTCTTGTACACAATATATAATTTTGGTGGGGAAAGGGTCTCTTATTTAACCACTAGTAATTTATTTAGCTGATGTGTCACTTGAAATATTATACAATGGTAATATTAACTAATATACTGCTTTTTAGAGCCAATCATATATACAGTGGAATATAATCTAATTGATGTCCTTTAATTTTGTCTTTGATAAACCAACAGAATGACTGGTAAACATGACAGTGTAAAGCTCCTTATGTGCACTAGGGGGCAACAATAGTCCGTTTAATTTAATGCAATATATGGTGAGGTAAATATAACCATCCAGTTAACACAAAGGTCTATACAATATACCATATTGGAGCAGCCTACTATAAACGTTATTCCGCAAAGTAGAGACTGTTTTAGGGAAACTCAACATACCATCCAAATATAATGTACCAGGTAAAAAATGTCTGCAATTGTCAATATATCGACAATATATGTTTGTAGTGCACGTACACATTACTGCCAAGTAGAACACCATCACTAACAAAAAAAAGTAGAATAATTAGCATGGTTATTTCTAAAGTTTAACCCCCAAAGAGGGGCCTTTGTCCAGTCTAAAATTCACGTATCGGGTGAAATAGTTATTTCTCACGATGACACACGTTATCAGTTCAAAATACTCGTTCACCAGACCTGTACGGCTTCTGATGTTGCGCTGGATGGGTTAATACCAGGGTTCATATTATATAATACCAACACTTTCATATTTCCATCAATTCAAGTAGCCTACATTTAACGACGCCTTTTACCAGTCATTATGGAGAGTAGAAGTGAGTGACCGATCATTTTAAATTAATATAAAACGCCTGCAATTGGTTTGTAAAATAAAAACACAGGATTAAACAAAAAATCTTCTTAATTCATAACAGCATGCTTACAAACTTGGGAGATGCACGGTCACTTCTAATGACCAATCTTTACTGCCAGGTCTTATACAAACATACACACACACACACACGTGTAAAAAAATAAAATAACGAAGACTAAGAAACTGGCATGATACAAGCGTAGACATTGTGTTTTGGATATGTGTTTAATTACAAGCTGTACATGTCATAGAAGCATTTCAGACCGCACTGCCTAAATAAAAGTGGGCGGAAACCCCGTTCCGCGCGCAGCATGCCGGAAAGTGATAATATTTGTCTGGAGAGCTACAAGTGGCTGCAGCCTAAAACATAAACCAAGACCATGTCCAATGAGCTTTTCCAGCACCTCCCCCAAACCTCTGATTACACATTTTCAATGTTTACACGAGAAGCAAAAGCATAAAACCCGCAGAAACATAGACCGATTTCAACGAACAGGTACAACATGAGAATGGACTATATCCTGGAGGATTTTTGTAGTGAGAAGACTTTTGTAGGTTACAGTGATCTGGATTATAATCACCACATGCACTGTTGTCACTGAACACCGAACTATCAGATTTAAACAATTTCGTGATTTATTTTTATTTTTTTTATTGATACATTTAGGTGCAATAATGGTCACGTTCTGTAGGACACTTTCAATTTTTTTGGACGTCCTATTATACGCCAAACTGAGCAGTGCAATGGAAAGTGATGTCTGTTTTCCTATTAGAGTGGACCACCAACATTTAGCAAAACTCAATTTCGCTCGCAACGTGCAGAAAGCTGGCGAGCAACGAGTTATTAAAATCGACGCTTTCCAGCAACATTTTTATCTCCATCTGTTACCAGACAACAATTTCCTTGCGCCTACCTTCTCTGAACAAACCGGCGCCTCAGTATCCAATCCAACAGCAAATTCCGATTTAAGTGGCTGCTTTTACTCCGGTGATGTCAATACTGACCGGGACTCGTACGCAGCTTTGAGTCTGTGCAAAGGGTTGCGGGGCGCATTCGGGTTCAAAGGGTCCGAGTATTTCATCAACCCAATAGAGAACATGGCACCAGAGAACACGGAGAGCACTGCAAGAGCGCACATCATACGCCGCCGGAGCAGATCACCTGATAGTAACAATGCAACGTCCAGATGCGGTGTGGGGTCTGGTTTAAACCAAGATATTCTGAACTCTCTGGGGAAATATAAACGCATGAACGGACTCGATACAAATAATTTAACGGATAATGTATTTAAAAGCATTGGCAGATCAAAACGGTTTGCCTCCATCCCCAGATACGTAGAGGCCCTGGTCGTTGCCGATGAATCCATGGCTAAATTCCATGGCGACGACCTTAAACACTACGTCCTAACTCTTATGTCAGTCGCCGCCAAGCTATACAGGCACCCCAGTATTCTGAATTCTATCAACGTCGTGGTTGTCAAGTTTACTGTACTTAATGAAGTTGACAAAGGACCGAAAATTTCGAGCAACGCAGCCCTGACGCTGCGTAACTTCTGCACATGGCAGAAAAAACTCAATAAAAACACAGACAAGCACCCCGAATACTGGGATACCGCTATCTTATTCACCAAGCAGGTAAGGGCGTTTTCTTAGTTTCATTTTTACATGCTCTTTTGTTCAAAAGTGAAAAGGGCGCTTCACATTGGCTAACAACACGCACTTTTGAGTTGAAAAGCATCGAATGGGGAATTGCACTGCAGTATGATACGGTAAAGTGATTAGGTGGAGACACCGGCTGTTTATTTGAATATTTCCCGAGCTCTTTAGTTATGGGATATCGGCACGTTTGGAACGTGTGTGGACCAATCACGTGTGAGGAAACAACTCGTTTTTATTATAACGTAGTAGTAACAGCCAATTAACTTGGTTAATTGGAAGGTAGTGGGGGCGGTTAAGTAAGACTTTACATACATATCTGTTTTATTGCCGTCGTAATTTTTTTAAGTTTTAAATCCTGAACTCAGCTTTCTAAAAGCAGGCGTGGAATTAATAATATAAAACGGTATTTCCTACGAAGGGGGGATCATTAAGTATAGACATACATACATGCATACCTATATTTGGCTGGCTTGCAAAAATCCTCATATTTAATTGACGATTGAAACATTTTCTTGAACTTTTTTTTGTCCATAAAATGTCCATAAGGAGATCAAAGCTGGTCAGACTGTTGACCCCCAATTTGACATCATAAACGGGAATTGGAGACTACGTGTGAGGTTGATGAACAGCTGATATGATTTATTTTCATTCTTGTTGCTAGTAGGTAAAACGTCCTGTTATTAATGAAACATAACCCCCTTTTATCCCACCTTAACTTTTCTCATATATTTATTTGAAAGTTGAATTTGATATATTTGTGATACAATTATTATTCAGGAAAAGGTTGTTTTTTCACCCTGACTCTGTGTCTCTGTTCCCTCTGCCAGCTGTTACTCAGTTATAGTAACAACTGCAGCTGAATTCTGACATCAGTACAGTACTGCCAGAGCTCTGGGATTGCTTGCTGGGCAACCAGTTGTTCCTGGCATTCATTTGTTTGGATACTGGCCGGAACAAATATCTGTTCTCTTGGAATGTCTGAAATTCAGACTTTTTAAATGCATTATCTGGATATTTAGATAGAAATGTGAAATCAGATTGTATTTTCAGTTAACATGCTTGCATTACAGGTGAAGTATACGATTTATCTATGGAACTGGAACACAATTTAGGTGAGCTTAGAGTTTCTAGTGTTCCACGGGCCACATTGTGCAGTGCCTTACGGGCCACATTGTGCAGTGCTCTGCGGGCCACAGTGTGCAGTGCCTTACGGGCCACAGTGTGCAGTGATCTGCGGGCCACAGTGTGCAGTGCCTTACGGGCTACATTGTGCAGTGCTCCGCGGGCCACAGTGTTCAGTGTTCCGTGGGCCACAGTGTTCAGTGTTCCGCTGGCCACAGTGTTCCGCGGGCCACAGTGTTCAGTGCTCTGCGGGCCACAGTGTGCAGTGCCTTACGGGCCACAGTGTGCAGTGCCTTACGGGCCACAGTGTGCAGTGCTCTGCGGGCCACAGTGTGCAGTGCCTTACGGGC
>JAOYSI010065815.1:0-15051 GCA_025775065.1 Hiodon alosoides | reverse complement strand
AACAAGCCCTAACAGTAGTGGTAAACAGTAACAAGCCCTAACAGTAGTCGTAAACAGTAACAAGCGCTAACAGTAGTGGTAAACAGTAACAAGCCCTAACAGTAGTGGTAAACAGTAACAAGCGCTAACAGTAGTCGTAAACAGTAACAAGCGCTAACAGTAGTCGTAAATAGTAACAAGCCCTAACAGTAGTCGTGAGTGGAGCTGGATTGAGAGTCGTCCCCGGATGTAAGGGGGGTTAGGTTTAGGGACTGCCCACTTCTCAATTGCAGTATCGTTTTTTGGATGCATGTTACTTTAAAAAGACATTACTTTGGCAGCATTATAGTATTGATAATCAACCAGATTGAGTTTTTTCCCCATATTTAAAAAAATCTAATTTAAATCGAATTAAATGTTGTTTTATATGAATGCAGCGATCTTTAAAATGCATTCATTGGATTATGATATTCAGATTTTAGGATTTGTAATTGAAATTTAGTCATGTTAAATTTAGGATGGTTCACAGTGATCACGTATACAGTTTACCGTCATCATACAAACAGAGC
Source organism: Hiodon alosoides (assembly GCA_025775065.1). Taxonomy (NCBI): domain Eukaryota; kingdom Metazoa; phylum Chordata; class Actinopteri; order Hiodontiformes; family Hiodontidae; genus Hiodon; species Hiodon alosoides. Next base: position 14,503 of record JAOYSI010065815.1, on the reverse strand, counting down.
ACATACAAAGCAGAATGATGAGGCTGACTCACCTAATTGAAATCTAAAGAACTAATAGACCATTAACTACATATAATACAACTGGGGCAACATGATCTTGGGCTTACCGTGCGTCATAATCAGAATCCACAAATACAGCAAGGTGAGGGTTAGGTGATGTTATAAACAAACACAACCACATTTATACCAAGTGAAACTATGTAATCATTTAATGTTCATTTTACTGGATTACATATAATAATGACGAGCTTGATGGGAAAGAAAATGGTAGCAATGCAATAAAAAGATAACTGGCCTTTTATTCCATTTCTTTTTAGTGGCAATTGTCCTAATTCTTAACAGGTCTTCAACTTAAATTTGGCGTCCTAATTTTTCTTTCCACTCTTGACTAGCAGTCACTGTACCATGTGCTTGGGCTGTTGCATAACTGTGAACTGCCAATCTGCAGGGTTTTATTCTATCCCACAATGCCATGCATAACAATTTTCTTACATCCAACAAAAAGGATGGAAAAAAGGATAGCCTTCGGATGCAATTGTATAGTGTTGCATTAGATGTACACATTATATTGTTAATTGATTTTATTAATTGGAGAAAACATTATATTTTGCTTAAGTAAAACAATATTTTAAAAACATTAAATGGGCACATTTTCTTAAGACTTAAAGAGCAGAATGCATAAAATCAGTAATTTATTCTGAATAATTTTAAATAAAGTTTACCAATAAGGAAATGGTAAATAAACAAAAACGGCTATTCTTTCTCAGTGTATTCTATCCGCTTCGGTTAGGCGTTAGCCCAGGTACCTGGGAAAGACAGTTTCCTTTTGGCAGTTGGATTAAAGCTCCTTCTATTCTCCGGAACTCTTCATACATTCTGTCTCTTAACCTGGCGTTGTCATGAATACCTAGAATAATCAGGCCGCTACTAATTACTAATTTCGCGATTCATTACTAAATCAAAACATACATGTATACCACGATAAACCACTGTTGTAAACGTGATAGATGCAACTTAATGCATGCTAAACTTAATACTACGGCTGTCTTTAGGGGAAACAAGAAATGCCAGCGGCTCCCGACAACTGTTTCAATAACTCCATGATATACACATTTAGCGTATTTGAGGAATGCGCTCATCCTACAAACTGACAGGTCCAATAGGATCTAGATATGCCTGAAATAATATATGTATATATAGCATGCATTAAGTATAATTACTGAGAACAGTGTGACACTATTAAATAAATAGTAAGAAGCGCGTGTGCATGTATGATGGGAACATTACCTGATGTCAATGTTTCGGAGGGTGAGAAACTGTGGCATATAGGCCAGGACCAGATCCTGAAATTGTGTTTCCGAAGGACTCAAACATCGGTGCGGTACAATCTTCCGTTTAAAGATGAAAATGTGGTTTGTTATTTTTGGCTTGACCCGCAGATACAGTTGAAACAGTGATTTTACGTAATAACTCGGCAACATTTCATGATAAACATGTTCTGCTGGAAAGAGCTAGCGGGTGGGTTTTTCTTGCAGACCTACTGTGCTTGTTGAAGTTCACATGGAGAAGAATGATTGCGATGGCCTCTCCGTGAAGGAGTTTTTTTTTGTGAAGGAGCCAAGAGGTTATCCATTGTTTTTTGTGCGACTTAAGTGGATGGGCTCCGTTCGTAAAGTTACCTGTTTCTCCCATCTGTTGGACTGCTACCGTGTATTTAAATAGCTGACACATTAACCTTGTATACTTCTTTTAATATTACCTTTTGAAATCAGTTAATGGTATCACGAATGCACTGTCCATAACTACAGTCAACTACTCTTCGACTCCGTTACAATGAATACCTTGGCTTTAGTCACGTTCAAGGGACTTGAGTCAGCTGACCAGAAATGCACATTCATAAGTCGGAAAGTTAAGGCAAGCGGCAACAGTTATATATCCAACGCAATCAGAACGACGCAGCAAACGGCAGCGGTAGTAGAGTGTGTAGACACTGTAACCACACTGTTCTGATTGCATTGAATTTAATTGATAAGAAGCCATTTTGCGCTGCACGATGTGCCACCTCTTGGCCAATAATCATTGCGCAAGGAGAACGGGGAAAAACTGCTGTGTTCGACTGTAACAATTCTCATAGCTGGCTACACCTGTTAGACATTCAGTAGGCCTATAATGTTATTGTTGATTCACTTTTCTTTGTCCTTATTTCGTAGCCAATGCATTCAATGCAGGGTAAACAATTGTAAGGGTTAGTCATGGTTATATTCTATGTTTCCTTTTCTTAGTTTTACTGATCTTGGCCCAAGGAGCGTCCTTAGGGTAGTTTTTATTTAAATTTAAACATTTTATTTAAATATATATAAGCATTGCCTGGTAACTTTTGGAGTTGATGGAGATTAATTACTAGCATACACCTGTCATCCTAAGGCTTTTATTAGACACTTCAGTGTTTTTGACTCTTCATTTTCTTTTTAAATAAATTATAAATTAATGGTCTTTTTTTTTTTTTTTTGCAAACTGGATAGTCCTATTTTATTCTGAACCTAATTATACAGAATACTATTGCGTAATCTTTATGATGCTTCAACATAATTTATATGCCTACATAATTTATATGCCTATAGTCAACATTCTTTTCAGTGAAATTACATTTATCTTTCACAGATACTGTGAATTAACAAACTCCATATGAAAAATTGGATCAATAGTAAATATCCATCGCATTGTAGTATAACAAGTCAAGCTTCTGGACAAAAATGTGAAGGCAAAATTGAAATTAACAGTATGACAGGGTTTGTATGATTGTGAAACAGAGGCAGCCATAATTTCCTGCCGTCTGTCTGTACTCTCGTCCCTCTCTGTCTGGCAGTAAACGGGAAGCAGAAGAAATTTGCTGCGGGAGAGGCAGCATATTATAAATTAGATCTAATATAGATGGTTTGGTATCCTAGCAACACCACCCCCCCAACCCCCCAGAGTTCTGCTTGGCCTGAGGTCTGAGGAGGGCTCCTCTCTGGCCATCTTTCGCAAATATCTGTATAACTGCCATATGTGTTGTTAACATTATACACGCTAATGTCTTGAAAACACCGGCTGTATTTTTAATGACTGAATTGACAATTTTAGACTGCTAAGATCCATTTCTGTGAAGTCCTGACCACTTTATCTGTCCTCAACATCCAAAAGAGCTCAACTGAAAACTTAACTACCGATCAAGCCTTTACCAGGTTTAACATTGACATGTTTTTTTTTCATCCATGTAGCAGCTTCTTGTTAACTAATTTGATTCCTCAGTTTTTAGCTTCCCTACAAAACGACATGGCTCAGATGTTATAGGTTGAGCGATCATTTCAAAAAGCTACAAAGCAAGCAGGCCTTTTGTATGTGTGAGTATATATTTCCAAAAGGGTTGTCAAAGACGATGCAATTCACAGATACATACACTAGTTGACAGTAATGTTGAATCGTTCAGAATGGTCGCATAGGTACTCATAATCAGTAGCAACAGAAGTAATTAACCCTCGGCTATATCACCAGTACTACCCGTAAAGGGCAGTTCAGTCTATATCACCAGTACTACCCGTAAAGGGCAGTTCAGTCTGTGGCTAATTTAACCTAAAGAACATTTAATCAACTACTTATGCTTATTTATCTGTTTAAGAGTGAATTACAAGGCCAACTCATTTGTTTTCATTTTGTACCCCTCTTGTTATACCAAACCAAAAAGAATTAGATAGTGCCTTCCTAGTCTCACCCATTGAATGGTGACAGTCTGTCCTGGCACTTGAGTGCTCCCTAGTGGAGGATGATCAATACTTGCGGCAACAAAGGGATTTAAATCTACTGAACTGGATTTAAGAAATACTGGAACTGTACCTAGCAACTATTTGACTTTTTGTGTTGAATTATGTATTTGTGCCTGATATTTAATTACTTTATAATAGCCACATCAACTTCTTACAAAAGCTGCAACTCTATCAGTAATTTTTTTTTAAATCAATCAAGTCAGCATTTTTCAAATGTCTTATACAAACAGCACATATGCAGTAATTTAGAAATGGCCCTGCTGTAAGGGGCCCTGAAATCCGCTATGTAATACATAGAATATAAAATTAATAATCTGGAAGATTACTTTTCCCTGCAATAAACCTGCTTTGTGAGTTGCCCCTCGAAACAGAAACACACACACGCTCGCAACGTTTATTCAGATGGGTATTGACCAAATGTCAAAATGCCTGGTGTTACGATTGACCAACCTTTCAACTTTGCTTCGTCTAAAAATGAAAAATCAACTCTGCTCAGATTGCTCAACAGTCTTGGAATTTCTGTGCTGCCCCTGGGAGCAGAACTTCGATTTCTACATAGACTACCCCGTTCAGAAGCCCCTTTCAAACACACAAACCTAATATTATTTTCTAAACATTCCCTGGGCTGTTTCTCCTCCTCCTAAATCACATTTCCAAATACTTTGGAGGGAACCGAGATAATAGGTTGGTACAAAGAATTCACACAGCTGGCAAAGGAACACAGTTCCATGACAACATTTTGTTCTCTATATAAAAAAAAAGGCATGAATTACAAAGATTAAAGACTTTATTTATTCTTCATTTGCACTCCCCTTACGAGAGGACATGTGAAGAGTAACATTCCTTTAGGAATTCCTTTAGGAAAATGGTGAACTGAACAAAGTTCCAAAACGCAGAAGAGAACAGAATCATTCCTTGCATCTGGAAGCATCACAGTGCTCTTCTGACAAACAAGCTGTTTAAATTGGCTGTAAGGCAAAACACACCACGATATGAATTGTCAGTTGTTTGGTTAACAGTGAGGTATGATTATGCTGTAAGCACTGAGCCTAGATTAACTTACAACGCTATGGTTTAGTAGTCTTAACTGCTTATAGAGCTCTGCTTATAATTTAGGTTATTGAATCTTTTAAAACTTTGTGACACGACAGGAAATGGGCTGTTGTCAGAAATGTCCTGTAAAATATTTTCATTTGTCTCTAACAGTTTCTAACATACCTACATTGCAACAACTCAAAATCTCCAGCAGCAAAAAATTATACGTAGAGGAGGAAAAAGGCATTGCTATATTACTGTATTTCTTTAATCTTGTGTACAGACACACACACACACACACACACACGGGTGAAAAAGAAAACCTCCTTTAAGTAAGGTGTTGGGCCACCTCGAGCTGTCAGAACAGCTTTAACGTGCCCTGGCACAGATTCTACCAGTCTCTGGAACTCTACTGGAGAGATGGAACACCATTCTTCCAAAAGATATTCGCTCATTTGCTGTTTTGATGTTGGCGGAGAGCGCTGTCCAAAATCTCCCAAAGGTGTTTAATTGGGCTGAGATCTGGTAACTGTGAAGGCCATAGTATATGACTCAGATAGTTTCCACACACATCAGTCCATACAGTGATCCTGGAAGAGACCACTCCCATCAGGATAGACATTTTTCCCCATGTGATAAAGTGGATCATTCAGAATAACCTGAATGATTTGCAGTGACTCTTCCCTCTAAGGGGACAAGTGGACCCAAACCATGACAGAACCCCCCCCCCCCCAGCATAACAGAGCCTCCGGAACCCCTCACTGTAGGTTTTACCTTTCATTTGTCAACCGTCTGTAAATTAATACATATAAGGAGGTTGAAACTTGTATTGTAGTTACTACAATTTTGCAATTGGCAATCGCTCCAGTGACAAAGGCCATAAAAACAGCCAACATGTCAAAAGAAAGTGGTCCAAAGGTTATATCAGGCGCAGGAAAGAAAGAAAAATGTCCCCACTGAATGTGCTCTATTCAGGAAACGGGCCAAACGGAACCAAAGAGGACAAACTTCAATGTGTGCCACTGGCACTTTGCAATGTCGGGAAATATATGCAAACAAACAGCAACAACTCAAAATAAGTCAAATTAATGCTTGAAAAATGCCAGTACTAAAGGTTTAAGAGGACCCTCTTCTAAAATAGAAGACACCAAATTATAACCTCCAGTTCTGATTTATAACAGGATCCTTAATCTTCATGATATTTGTACTCTTAAGGTAAACACTGTCGATTCACTGCTGTAACTTGAAGTGTAATATTATATTCACTGTAGTGGTAATCAGCTGTTGAATCGTATACCACTTAAACTTCCACACCAGCATGCACGTTTGACAAAATCAATGAATGTTAATAAGACCCAGAGAAAGCCCAATGAGTGTTAGGACAATGACAGAAACAGAGCTGTATACCAATCTTAATCCAGATGGCCTTAACTTCACATTAACAAATATTTAGTAACAGTAAGCATTTGCTAATTTTCACATTTAACAATACACTACACAAAATATATTAGCTCCATTTTTAAATTTTGTGGATTTTTAAAAACTGTATCACAGAAGGTCGAATATGATCCATGATATGTTGCATTGAACAGAAATATACATACATAAGCCTAGGGCTTTAGGCTGAAGCCAGAATTTCAGTTTCTATACAATCAGAGGGCAAAATGTGTGTGCAATTAATAAAATCATTTGTGAAATGTTTTGAAATGGAAAATAACTGAAAATTAAAACAAATTCAGTAGGGGGAAAAAAACACTACTTTTCCAGTTAATAGGAACTTCCAAACCTTATTGTAAATGTTATGATGGAGTAAAAGTGAAAACAACATCCATACTGTTGTGTGAAGGCACTGAGTCTGTCCCCCGAGGAGACCTGCCTTTGAGGGGCTGGATGCAGTCAGTCTTGAAAGTGACACTTGTGTTCGGTTAAAAATAAAATAAAAAAATTACTCCACTGTGCTGCAAATCTGCAAGACCTTTTGGTTGAAGTCCTCTGATTGGTCGGCGTAAACGTAGTGGCCAGCCCCACGGATAGCCTGAGGCAGACAAGCAAAAAGGTGTAAAAAATGGCTAAAAACTGTAAAATATATAGTATATATGTAAAATATATAGTATATATGTAAAATATAACATTGCTAGTGAGTTTAATTTTCATTAACGTCTTCATTATCATTTCTCAGTAATAATGCTTTGAAGAATTGAGGTAAACCTGATGGTTGTTTATATATTAAACTGACCCTACACGACCCTAGGGTAAACTGACCCTACGCCACCCTAGGGTTATAAAACACAGGGCTACTTACAGCAGATTTGATGATCAGCAAGCCTGATGTTTATACTGAATCCTTTTACAAATACGTGTGGTATTAACAAGGGGAAACTTAATAACAAAAGAGACACAGAATCCTATTATACTAATTGATGCTTTTTCCCCAGTACACTACACAAGATCAACTTGAAAAATATATATAGGAGTGGACAGTAATACACATCTACAATACAAATAGGCCCAACTACAGCAGGTTTTCATTAGTCCTATTAGAATGGCATTTCAGCATGGGGATATCCCAAATAAATCTATTGCAGTAAACATTCCCAATGGTAAGTACATTGAGTAAATAAATTTGAGTAAATTCAGAGGACTTACTATGATCTCAACATGCGAATTTGGCCTCATTTCTTTAATTGAATTGCCAGAGTTTCCATCTATGCTGGAGCGAGATCCATAAATCACAGAAATGGGGATGTCATGGTGAATTAGGCCAATTCTCTGCAGCATGGGTCTCTTCGCCCACCCGTATGGAATGGTCATATTCCTGAAAGCCGTTTCCCCACTGGAACACAATTTACCGTTAGTATGCTTTTTGAAAACCTTTTTCTGTTTTTATATGAATGCAGCATTTCAGGCGTGTATGTATGTACACGATTTATAGTTTCATTATATGCAATTATACACAATGTAGGTTCTCAAAACTAGGCTATAGTTGGGTTATTACATATCATTACTAATATGGCACTCCTACAATAATTAAATCGACACTACCTGTTAATTGAATACTTCCAGTGTTTCTGACAAAGAAACTGAGAATAAAATACTTAAGAGGCCCAGCAAGTGATGGAGTCCTTTCAGGAGCGCACAGGGCAAGGGAGGGCACCGACCTGGGAGTCTGAACGTTCAGGTGATAGATGTAGTCTGTGACAGTGTTGTCATTAAACATGGAGGAGAATTTCTTCTTGAAGTCTGGTCTGAGTGTCTGCACCAGCATGGGCCCTGAGTATCGCGAGGGAAAAGAGACAGGGAACGCTCAACAACGGGCAGGTCCGTAACAGCTGCCTGGAATCATCCACAGTCTCAGGCGGGTGGAGGGCCGTACCAAGTGGCCCCGCCAGTCTTAGCCCAGCCAGTGGGTTAAAAGGGCTGAGCATGGCTCCCAGGGCTTTGATCCACACAGGAATGGGCCTGTCTTGCTCTGAGGTGTCTGGCTGCTCTGGAAAGCCCCACGGCTCAACAAACACCAGGCTCTTCACCCTGGAGGGCAGAGGATGTCTCGTGAGGGGGAATCACTCCATCTGACGCATGCTGGAGCACACCGTGAATTATTTCAACCAAAACTAAAGAAAATACAACCAATCAAAACATTATTTAGTTCATTTAATACCTCACATGATCAACCCAATGATGTACGGCATTAATATACTATTAATAATAGTTTTGTGATTTCTAGTCAGTTAAATAAACAGTATATTATGATGATTTTCATCTCCCCAACAAAATTAAAACAATTTTTCAGTGGGTCGGTGTTAGTGTTTCAAAACTAAATTAGGTTAAATCAGACAAGACAAAAAGAGAACCAGTAACTCCCCGAGTGTTAATACCTACCTGGATGGGTATCTCAGTGAGTATGCGGCAGCCAAATATCCGCCAAGGTTGTGTCCAAGCATAATCATTGCCTCCAGCCCCACCTGCTCCCTCCACTGCTCGATGGACTGGACAAACTGATCTTCAGCTTCCAGAGCGTCAGCGCTGAAGTGAGGCCGGCTGCTCTGGCCGAAGCCCAGAAGGTCGAAGGCGTATACCGGCCTCTGCTGGGACAAGGAGTCCAGGTTCAAGGCCCAGAGGCCCACCCCACCCCCAAACCCATGCAGTAGCACCACAGGAGTCTTGCCTTCCAAGTTCCCATTAAATGTCAAAGTCCAGATCATGTTCCCATTGGATATATGCACATACTGCTTTGAGAACTTGCTTGTTATTGCTGAGGGATGAGGGGGAAAAAATGAGCCAATTAATATTCATGCATTAAAATTGATTTCAAAGTTCAAATTGGTTTACATCATGTTGGCACAGGTGTAAGCACCAGTTAGAAAAACTTGCCTGTAGCCCATTGACTTTTTTATCATAAGCTTGAAATCCCAAATTAAATGAGAGGTTCAGTGCCGATTGGAAGAGAGGCATGCTCCTCCTGATGGTACTGTCAGCCAGACAAGCCAAAAGGAGCGGCGAGCCGATGAGAGCCCCCACCGACCTGAGCTGGATTCCAGCTCATGAGACTCCGTCAGTGCCTATTCAAGTTTACTGGAGATTCAGTAGAAATTGGCATCCTCTAACAGAGCCCCCCTGTATATATATATATATATGTATATATATATATATGTATATATATATATATATATATAAGTATTTTGTTGCTCTTAGATACAAGATTAGATTCTTAGATCCAAGATTAATTGGTATTTTAATGGATTAAGTCTTATCAGTATGGAAAATGTCCTTTATTTAACAGCTTATTATTTCCAAATAACATTTTTTTTTAAATAATTTATCTTTGTTTCTTGAGGTACAAAGTGACAAAAGTATATAGGAACACAGTAGTTGCTTCTAACTTTTTTTTTTTTGTACACACTTCTAACAACTGAAAAGCAGAAAATGTTGTGGCCACGTTTCAATCAACAACTCAGTCGAACCTAAATAAAAAACTGCTTATACGGGGGGGGGGGCAGGCCCAGGCTTTGAAGACCATGGCTCAATAAGGCCACAACATAATAACAATAATAATGTTAAAATGTAATGACAATAACCTTTAGACTTTAGATGTTTATTGGTTATCTGTATTTACTTTGTTATTGAGAGTGTTTTACATTATCCAGTGTGAGGAGAGCAGAAGGTGAAGTGAGTGCTTACACTGCAGCATTTTCTCCTCCGCATTCTTCAGCTGGAAGCGGGATGTAGGGCACCAGGACGGCAGCCATCTGGTGATCCACCAGGACCTACACAAACAAGCATCTACTTATTTTCCACAATGCCTTTTATTACAGAGAACATACAACGAGAACGAGAGGCAGCTAAACATGTACAATGTAAACTGTACATTCAGTTTACATTACTGCCATTTCCAAAATTATTTATTTTATTTATTCATTATTTTATTATCATTATCTGAACTATTTAAAATGAACTGTTCTAAATATTATAAAAAGATAACCCCTGATCTTCTTGGCCAGCACTTTACATTGGCTGGGACCAAATCAGAACTTTGATATCCCTCCAATAGTATTTAATAAAATTGCTTTAAATAATAGTCTGTCTTATTCCTTGTACTCATAAAAAGAAAACACTATTAATTATAGATATATAATTGTTACAAAAAACCCTAGAGATTTTTAGTTTTGTTTTAACACCATATTTTATATATTGTTGTGCCATATTTCACCCACTAGTCAATGCTTGCTATGACTAATCGCAACCCACTTTGTATAATTTGAAATTAACTGTAACAGACGACTTCTCAGAAATGACTGCAATATGAAGAATTGAGTAGTTTTTGTTATTTACAATATATTAAGAAAATTATTAATAACACAACACAAACATCACAAGCACAATTATTAATACAGAGGGGTTCGTTACCTAGCGGTAGTCTCCAGAAACGTCCACAATTTGTAGAAGAGATTATGAGTAGCAAGATGAATCAGTAATCGGTGAGCAGTTCTAAAGCAGATAGATTGAGACAGGAAAATCTCCAAATGGACCATGCATAAAGATGTTAAAGTAAAGTATGAATTACCCTCTTGTTTGGGCTTTAGCCATGCAGTTATTATAAGCATACTTTTTTTCTACAAGCAACAGCAAGGGAATGTTTCCTGTATTAAAAATATTTTTACCCAAATTGTCAATAACATTTTATACATTTAGAATGCAAATAGATGCAGCTGAAAGTGTTCCTTATTTGGTCATAAAATATCAAGCTCCTGCTATTAAAATCAATCTGATTCCATATCACGCCATGCTCAACCATTGTTCAAGGTTCCCCAACCTTTTACCTGCCCGTGTGGTGCATCGTGCACTCGCTTTAGTCCCATCGCCTTTTAATGATTGCCTTCGTTTATAGTATTATAGTGTTATAGTATTGTCACTGTCCTCTAACCACCCCCACCCCCCAGAAAAAGACCTACCAAGTCTCCCTGTCATCTTGTTCGAAAAAGCGTCTTTTTAAGTAGACGAGAAGGCTAAAAACTAAACTTTATCGTTATTGTTAAGCATTTTTAACATGATGCATGACAACACTTCTGAGATTAAAATGTTGATGCTATTTCTAAAATGATTTACACTGTAATGCCATATAAGAGAAAGCTTTCCCTTTTCAACATTTTGGTTGGAACAAGGCTTCCGTAAAATTGACAGGTGAATTTGACAGTCGCCTAGCTAGCTAATCCTCGAATCGATATACGAGTCATGGTGTAAAGTTAGTGTTCAATTAACATTATATCCTGAATTGTTTACAAAGGGCTAGGCTGACGGAAACAGCTTCAGTTTGCAGTTCAATTTTTAACGTTTTACGTACACGTTTGTACAGCTAGTGTTAATAAACAATTTCTAATCAGGTTAACTTCACTGCTGTCCAATCTTAGCCCTTCGGATTGACAATCCCTGTCAGAAGTATTTTTCTTCTTTCATTACCGGCGTTGGAAACTACAGAATGTCTGGATCATATAGGTGTCACGGTTTGTTTACATTCCTATGACGGCTACCTAAGATTAGTTGTAAAGCGCTAACTCTTACCCTCTTTCAGGTGACAGTGTGTCTTCGGCCATCTTTTGCACGTTACGAACGCAGCAAACGTCAATACGAAGGAGCTATTCAAGTGGGCGTGGATACGGCGCTGCCCGAGCTAATATAAATAATAATAATAAAAAACATAGGACGATCTTAAACACTAAACTGACTAATTGCCGTTAAATTTGACATTGAGACATTTTTTTCTTCTTTGTAATTTACTGAGACTTGCTTCGTTTTTAGATCGCACCACTTATAAACTACGTTGTGCTGTGTTGCCTAGCTACGCCATCCGTTGAAAATTATATTGGGACTTATAGTCAAAAAAAATTGGTAAATCAAATTAAAACGCTATTTAAAAGTCTTAATCCACCAACTCAAAGATGTAAAAACCATGCCTACATTTACTCAGTTCATGCAAGATACTTGTATGGCTTTAGTAATTGGATGCTGCGAAGGCTAAATTATGTTAATTCTCTGACCAAAAACTCGCTAGTGTCCAATTCTCAACATCAAACTGAATTTCGCTCATACAAACTTAATTTAACGAATTAATTCGTATTAATAACGAACATTTTGTTCAATTTATGCATTTATGAGTTTAAATCACGAAGAACCAGGGGCAGGGGATAACGCCAAGAAAAATAAACCCGAATGATGTAAAAAAAATAATTTAAAAAAAGTGTGCGTAGTAGTATGTAGGTATTTATGATATTTATTCACCCATATAGCCTGATATAAGTGAACAGTAAGTTGAAATTGCACAAGCATGTTGCAACTAAATTCGCCCTTAACTATATAAATAATCCAGTAATTCTAAAGAAATGTTTTGTTCTTTGAGATCCCACCTCTAATTTATTTGGGTCTGGTCATTTTAAAGTGACATTGGCTCATGCTTGACAGAAGATGGCGCCAGCGAGCCAGCAAGCCACTGGAAATTATATCCCCTATGGGAAAATTAATTGGAAGTGAGTAAACTCTTTTCTTTGACTACTAAATCTCTTTGAGTTTATGGGCAAACCCTTCTGTACTCCTTGATATGTCAGTTTTTTTTTTCCTGCTAACGGAACTGGGGAGGGGACATATTGAAATCCTAGTGGTGAAGTTGTGCAGAAGCTACACAGACATTCAAAGAAAACTGATTTATAAAACAAGACCCTCATTTTTATTGATGATAGAAACCTGTGGCTTGGCTATTTTCATGTCTCTGTTTTTAGAGACTACAAATCAGTCATTTTCCTACGCATCTTTTAGATTAAAGTATTCTGCCAGGGGGGGCAGGAGTAAATGATGGAATTTCACAAGGCTGCAAACCCTGCAGAAAGCTGTTATTTGAATGAGACAGTGCTATCGCTTTTTTGGGGGCATAAGATCTTTGGATAATTACAGTACAGAGTAGTATCCAGGCAACAGGGCAGTCAAAGAGACTGAAGAAATCTGGGGATTAATGGCCATAATTGATTGCACTCTCTCTAACCCCGGTCTTTCTTTTATAACAAAATATCCATTTAAACCAGTCACCAAATGTTTTTATATATATATATATATATATATATGTGTGTGTGTGTGTGTGTGTGTGTGTGTGTGTGTGTGTGTGTGTGTGTGTGTGTGTATATGTGTGTGTGTGTGTGTGTATATGTGTGTGTGTGTGTGAGAGAGTGTGTGTCTGTGTGTGTGTGTGTGTGTGTATATATGTGTGTTATAACCGTCCCGACTACTTTGAGCCGGGGCTGCAACAGGAAATAAAGGGGGGATCACTTCTGCAAGTATCCAGAGGATATGTAGTGTTCAACTGGGGTAAATAAAGTCAAACAAATGAACCAATGGCAACCAAGAATTCTTTTCATAAATGTAATCAACAAATGGAAAACATATTCACAGAACTCAAACATTCAATAAAGTAATCAACAGCAACAAAAAACAAAGGCATCCAAATAAAACGATAAACAATAGAATATGGTGGGAGCAGGTTTTACGAATATACAGCATGTCATGGATCGATGACTGCCGCATGGAGGTTGTGAAATCAAATGGAAACAGTCTTATCTGTGGGCATGGTAATGGTGGAATCTAGATGTCACGCTTTGTGTTGGCCTTGTGTTCTCTTTTCCAACAGTCTTTAGGGAGTTGCAGTGATGCACCAAGAACAAAGGAAACCCCCAAGTGTGGTCAAAAATAACACAGGACTTAAGACATGGAATAAAAAATCCTTATTTTGAGCAGCAAACCAAAGGTTTCTCAAACAAGGATTGAGCTTCAGAGCAGTAGGCAACATGAGGTAACCACGCCGTCTCGTCGTCTCTTACTCTACTACTTCCTGTATTTAGAGTGCTGACTGAGACTCCTGGTGGTGAGGACGAGCATAACAGGAACAACAGAAAAATAACCTGTTACAATATAAACACTATATGGACAAAAGGACACCTACACATTACACCTACAGGAGCTTTTATGACATCTTCTATTCTAAATCCATAGGTATTAATATCCAGTTGGTCCCCCCTTCGCAGCTATAACAGCTCCCACTCTTCTGGGAACGCTTTCTACAAGATTTTGGAGTGTGTCTGTTGGAATTTTTGCCCATTCTTCCAGAAGAGCATTTGTGAGGTCAGACA
>JAOYSI010065814.1:41152-57996 GCA_025775065.1 Hiodon alosoides | reverse complement strand
CCCCGCCCCCCCCCCCCCCCCCAGGCCCCTCAGTTGTGTCCCCCCAGCTACCTTCATCTCGTCCACTGGGGCCTGACTCCGGATCCCACTGAGGAAGTACTTTAATGGTAAACAACTTTCTGGGTCCCACCTGAGTTTGGCGGGGGCAGAACATGTGTTTTGAAGAAACAACATTGACAATCACCACTTGACCCCTTAACCAGGGCAATGGGTCACATTCCTCCTGTTCCTCATGTTCCCAACAGGAGAAGGAAAAACTTCATTAGATAATATTTTTGAGTGAAACGCACAAGCCTCTCGTGGGCAAGGACCTGTTGAAAGTCATGATTGCCGACAGCAAGAATTCTGTGGCGCAAGAAGGATAAGGTAACGATGCATAGACACATACAAACTTGCATATACAGACAGACACACACGCACACCCGTCTTCCTTGTACGGCTGTGATTCCGTGCAGCTGTCAGATCATTTCAAGGAGGGAGGAAAAGAAAAGAGTTGGGGGGAAGTGAACAAACGACTTTAGCGTGTGTGTCCCTGTCTGATATGAGGTTGAGTGGAGAAGAAGAGAACAAGCACCGAGTGGTCTTTCAGCCGTCTCTTGGTCTCACGTCTGCTGCATGGGATCCCACCACTGACTCTACGTCTCCCAGGATGCTCATGAACAATCAGGAAGTGACACACTTCATACGATCATCTGCAGACAAACCTGATTCTACAGTCCACTCATGTAATCCATCCACCACTGATATGCTCGTTAAAGTCATTAAAATAACAATTTTATTGATGGAATTCCTTGTAACACATTGAACTGTTTAATTGACTGACTGACTGATAATGAGAACATTCACCTTAGGTAGAAGGTCACAGTGACGAGTCCTGGTTCAGCATTAATTACTGTTGCAAACAGAATTTTAAACAGAAACTAAACACAACTAAGACAGTTTAAACAGACAGAGATTGCAAGGTTCTCTTTCTCTCAATGGAGATCTCACAATCGGCAGCCAACCATTTACTGATCACATTAGTCACCGACAGCTGAGATTAGTCATCAACATGCGCACGGACACATGGTTTTCTGGCTTAACGTGGTTTTCCGGCTACATTCTAGCGATTTTATTGATTCTGTTTTTTTTAACTCTTACTAAAAACTAAAACAAGGAAACGTCATAGGATTAAACAGGAAGTAAGGGGGGGTTCTTGAAGAAACACCATGAGGAGGACATTCACGTCACGCTGGGACAGCAAGACACTTTGACAAATATTCCTGACAGCACTTATGTTGGAGGGAAAAAGACTCAGTTGACTCAACTTAGGAGTCCATTTGTGGGAGCCTAAAGAGAGCTCAAAGCCAGTGAACGCCTGCACCTCATATCAGCTCTTTGTGTGAGGCATTTCACTAGTAGTGAGAGAGTGCCTGGGATGCCACACACTCACACGCACACACACACGCACACACACACGCACACGCACACGCACACGCACACGCACTCACACACACACACACACTCACACACACACACATACACACATGCTCACACACTCACACACACACACACACACACACACACACACGCACACTCACACTCACACACACACACTCACACACACACATGCTCACACACTCACACACACACACACGCACATGCTCACACACTCACACACACACACACACACACACACAAGACTCAGTTGACTCAACTTAGGAGTCCATTTGTGGGAGCCTAAAGAGAGCTCAAAGCCAGTGAACGCCTGCACCTCATATCAGCTCTTTGTGTGAGGCATTTCACTAGTAGTGAGAGAGTGCCTGGGATGTACAGTCCACCACCGTTAAAAGTAAACCGCCAGCCAAAACCTGACACCAAAAGCAATGAAATTAAATAAGAGTGCCCAACATCACCAGTAAGGGGTTTAATGACGGGGAAAATATTTACTTTCTGTGAGTGTTAAAGGTTAGAAGAATCATAAAATAAAAAATAAAAAAACACTCTACATAAACATTGTACCGGATGCAATTTTAGTCCAAGGATACATTTCCCAGTAGAAATCAGTTAGGAGGAAATCGTTTGGTCTGTTCGAGTGGCAAATTGTCTCCTGACTTTCCTGCTCTGGCCTCACGTTCAAGAATTAGCGGTGGGAGTTCTGCAATCTGTCAGGCATGGACTCTGTAAACATCTCCAGAAGAAAGACATGAGCCCCATGTGGCCCTGCCGAGAAGGGCTGGAACAAACAATTGGCTCTGGAACCAAAAGGACCAGTTTGGGAGACAGAACTGTCCTCTGGGGGGTGGCACGAGACATGCAAACTAAAGTCCCGCACATTTCATCTACAATCCTCATGTAAATTCAGTGTATGGACTGGGGTCTAGGCAGGGGGGTGCATGTGTTTCTAATTTATTAAAATTACCTGAGTTACTTGCTGGTTCCTTAAATGATTTCTGTTTTTAAGAATTCACAATCAAACCATTTTGGAGAGGTTTCCTCTGGGGCAGTTCAAGCTTCTCAGTAGTGAAGGGGTTAAATGCTGGCCTCTTCTCAGGGGGCTTTTTTAAACTCTAAACATGAAAATGTGCGGAGATCTGAGTCTCCATCAACAAGGCATTAGTCTCCAGTGTTCCAACATGTGTGCATCCTGTCTGCTTATCATAAACACATTTCTAGGCCACTCACTCACTTCGGATAGTGTACACAGCCATGTGAAGGCCCTGCTTTGGTTGGCTATCAGCCTCCTCGCCTAGGGATATGCACAGGAGGATGGGTGGGAGGGAACGGACAAACTTTAAAAAGGCCCAGGAAAGAGGGCCGAATACTAATGAGGCTGTCAATCATATTTCCACGCAAAACAATGTCCCCTTCAGTCCTTTTCAAAAAATGAAGCAAATGACTGACGGGAAATTAGATCACAGGGTAAAATTCAGATCAGAGAAAGATTCTCTTTTCTCACATCTGGCCCCAAAAGCTCCTGAGGACAAATGAATGGATCTTACTGCGGTGGGACCACAGAGAAGAATTTTTTAACGCAAGCTTCCTACACCACTGTCAAGACATCAAGGAGAAATGGGTTTAGTGCTTCGTCGATCACCGGCCGCAAAGAAGTCTTCTCGTCAGACAGGCAAACCGCAGAACAAAGAAGGGAATGAAGTCTACATTTTCCTCTTTCGCTTTGGCTGAAACGCCACTAAAACCAATCCATAACACAGCAGTGTCCAAGGCTGCAAAATAAACCATCCCTGAGGTTAACGCCGCTGGGTGAAAAGCACAGCATGTGAGGCATCACATGGCTGGCAGTTCGTTGCCACACAGGTCTGAAGGGCTGCACTGTGGACAGCATTGACGTGACACCCCGGGGGAAGGATGGGGAGGCGGGGGAGTAGAACCTCCGTTGATCCCAGACACAGCGTACAAATGGACATGAGCAGTTCGAACCCCCACCCATCACTAACCCCCATCCGTCACTTCCTCTGTTGACTTCTCATGTTCCGCGTTACGTGATTTTTCTGATGTCTCTGTTTGAAAAAGCTGATCCATTTTTTAATACACGTCTCATTTGTGACCTCACTTTTGACTCCCCTGCTGGACCACAAAGTCGGAAGCCTGAGAGATACATCGTAGGGTGGGGACACGAGCGTGGACCTGGTGTTAGGTCCAAACACAAGGGTAGACAAAGCTACCTGCGCACAGAGGCTATGATGGGCTTCATCGCCACGCAGCTTTTCAGAAAACGTGTCTCCATCATTTCAGCGGAGGTGCACCCTCATGGTGATCTCTCATTTTTGTAGACCCAAGCCCATTGTGGCATCACACACTTACACTCCACCGCTTCCTTCTGTTGACTGTACGAAGTTGGCTCTTCCCCCAACTCCCCTATACGGCCCTGTCATGAGCTAAAACGACAGAATGATCAATTCATAGAAAAAGGTTTAGCTGTTTCCTGCATGTGTTCGTCTCACATGTGCTGAAGTAATTTAGGGCCCTTGTCCCAGAAGTTCTACATTTAAAAGACCAGATAGACAAAACGGAGGGGGAAAAATCATAAATCTACGCAGAGGCCAAAACGTGCTGAATGATTTTAGTGTGACCAAAACGAGTTGCCAGAAAAGGAAGGAAAACCCAGCTCCAACAAAGACACATGATCAGAATAAGCTCTTTCATTTGAGTGACCAATTTTGAAGAGGTGGGGGAGGGGGTAAGAAACAAAAAGCTACCCTGAAGTAGATCCTAAATCGCACCTTTTGCCCTCGAGTCCCCGGGAGAAGAAAGAGACAGTGTGTGTGAGATGGGAGAGGTCAGGACAGGTGCCAGTGTTCATGGGGGCTGAGTAATGAGAGACAGGCGCCTATCAGTACTGATAAGCCCCCTTGTGTTGTTCAGATCCTGTGGGTCTGAATGTGACCACTATCTCCAGCCACAGACCAGCTTTATTACCCATCCAGGTAATTATAGGCCGTGGGTCAGGCTCCTTGGACCGCATCGACTACCTGTGGGGAGAGTGGGGGTGGGAGGGGGGTTCTTCCAGCCATTCAGCAGGATGATAGGGACAGAAGGAGCTGCTAAGAGCAGGAAACCAGGAGAGTAATCAGGGTCACACATTCCAGTCCAGGGCATGCAGACAATGGACACACCATAAGGAAATCCCATTCAGGGAAATTATGCTCAATATTGTTTCATATTCTACAATTTTCATGCAGACAAAGTAGGAAATTATCCATTTCAGCATAATACAGCCAAATAACAACACAGGACTTGTCAGAATCAGAGACAATAAAAAAAACATAACCTATCAGACACCAGGCTAATTGCAGATCAATTAATGCAGCCGTCTCGCTGCTCTATTGGCTCTGCAGCTGCCAATCACAGGATGAAAGAACTTTAAGGTCAGAACGGTCGCCACACGCACCGAGGACAAATGAGGAAGTGCCCATTCCGAGGGAAGACAGGACACAGTGGCGGCGCCAGGGATGGTTTAAAGTTCAGACTCTTAACCCGATAGGACAGAAATCACAAACAATCACACACACACCGACTGATAAGAAATCGCCCCATAAAAGCCAGAAATACTCCCAGAAGGGAGGGGCTCAAATTAAAGGGAGGTCTTTCCGGTTAAAGCCAGGTGATTAAAAAAAAGACTTGATGATAAACAATTCCATACAACGCACAACATTCTTTTAAACATAGCTGTAGACGTAGATGCACGCACACAAAATTCACAAGCGCATGCACGCACACAAACACAAACAAACAGCTGAAATTTTATTTTATTTTACAATGAGATTGCATCGCACATCAACATTTCCCAATTTGTAGATTTGAGTCCTGAGTGTCTCAGTGGGTAAAAAGCGCTTATCCGAGCACAGACTGAGCCCTGTGAGCACAGGCTGGGGTGGGTTGAATCGGCAGGGCTTCTTTCAGCTCCCTGTCGGCCTCCCTGGCCCCGGCAGGTGAGTAGTGCCGTCAAAAAGTACGTACCTCTCCTCCAATCGAGGCTGCACCTCTTATCCAGGATGTGGCGTGTAGAAGACAAGGGTGGTGTCAAGGCGACATTAATTGGAGGAGACTAGTCGTACTTCCTTACCACTTCCTGTGTGTAGCAGTGGTAGTCATAGCGACCAGCCGAGATGCATTTAATAAACTGAACTTGCCTTACGCACATTACTAATAATGATATACCAAAAGACATTTTGATTAAACTACATGATTAAAAATATAATTGTTTTCCATTCAATTGACTCGGCATGCACTGCTCCTGTGAGCAAAAGTTCACCAGCAAAGATCACAGCGGACTGGGTTTTAAGTTCTCACAGCAATTACGGTCTTTATATCTGTGTCGGTACTTTTGTTTTTAATGCTGTTTAAAAAGCTCCATTTATCCAGGTGGGCAGCGGCGAGATGGGGGCACCACGGATGTTCCTCACTTGTTCTGGTGTGCTCGTCTACAGGAGTTTATGGTTCTGACTGTACAGTACAGGAATTACATAAACATTGTCAGTAATATAAAAATAACTGCAGGTCCATCATGGCATCAGACACTTGATACAAAAAAGTTGAAAAAGGAAGTAATTTCACAAATGTGAAATGTAGTCTTTGCTACCTAAATAGCCATTTTCCCACTTAGAAAGTTACATAGAGTCTAATGAGGATTTCAGGCCATTGGAGAGCAGAACAAAAGGCATGCAGGCTTTCAAGGGAATGCAGCCGTCTTTCTGGGAAATCGCAGCTTACCGTGAGTGTGCGGCGTTAAAATCACAGACCGCAGGGCAGCCTTCTGAATGTATATTATACAATTACAGGACTATCAGTCGGAGCGAGACGTGTGTCTCTATCTTTCTAACGAGAAGCAGAGTGATGAATCCTCAGCACAGCTACGGGAATGGGGCTGGGAAGGTGGACAGCTGTTCACAGCAGACTCGGGTTGCAGTGTACGACTCCCAGGCAGTCGACTGCCTAATACCCCGCCCCATTTCAACCCCTGGCCTGTCTGTCTTTTTGTACCCCACTCGCTTCAATGTTGCTCACTTCTCACTATCCCCTAATCTTGCCCCTCCAGAACCAGGACTGGCTCCTAGGCCCACAAACCAGTGCTGTTAGCACAACGATGATCAAAAGAAGTGGGCCGTCCTACATGGATTACGCAGCACATGGATTACAGAATATTTAGAGACGCCCACATTTGTGGTTTCAGCCTGAGGCGGCTTGACAGTAGATAGTAATAACTGGGAGGAATTGTGGGTTGTTTTTTTGGTAAAAGCTTGTGTTCGCCGTGGCCCCAGCGTTGGGCCCAGGACAGCTGCGCAGACACAGGACCTATGGCTGAACCCAAGCATAGAAAAACGGGCAGCACAGTCAATGGGTCAAACACTGATGGGTCTCGTTAGAACATTTGGATCAATTCAAATCCCTTAAAATGTTTTTTAATGCTAACTCAATAAAGCTAAACCCAATTAAATCATAATGAAATCCACAAGGCAGCTGTAATGTTATTTATTTTCCTATATAATGGATTTTTTTTTCTGTTGTTGATTTGTTGTTAAGTAGCACTGTTCAAAAAGGAAAACTTTTTCCAATTTGCCACCAAAAACTCAAACTATCACTGATGGTGCTGTTACGGATTGACCCGGGTGACGTTTGGTGTGAGAAAAGCTCTTTTCACCCACCCTTCCTCCATCAGCGTCCACAGTAACACCAGATTAACACCTGGACAACCAGACTCAAAAACGGCTGCTCTGGTCACGGATGACAGTAGTCAAGCCCTTTCGGGACCATCTGCTGTCTTGCCAAAGCTTGAATGGTAGGAGTTTCTCTCAGAGCACCTCGAGGTGCGTGACCATTTCAATGGACAGCAGGGTCCCCGTGATTCTCATATTTTGTGTGCACACGAGGGTCGACCCTTTTCTCTCACATGATGAACCTGGTCCATAGCCAGCCTTAGCAACCTCACATGGTCTTTTTACTCATCTACATCTACTACCGTAGCTTCCAGGTTTTGCACTTTTAAAGACCGATATTCAATAAAGATACAAGCACCTTCCTTCAAGAGTACAACAGGGGGTGCCCTACACAAGTCAGTTCCCTCACCATCAGCAGTGGCAACGGACAGGCACTCCCAGCTCCTGATGTACTGGTGCAGCCTAACAAACATCTTCATACTTCATCACTGCACCGGTTTAATGACACCTGGCCTCTGGTCAACTAGAAGAACTTTAAATTCCATGTGTCCTCAGATGAAAGGAACAAAGACTGCCTGTGTTACTTATTGAATGCAATGAAGGGCTCCCCACCCTTGCACTCTCCTAACTCCCCCCACTTTCTCACTGACCCCGGGCCATAACAATGGTTCTCTGATGAATCATTGAAGTTTCATGATGGGTTGGGTTTCCCTGGGTGACCAGAGGCACGGAGACAATGACTTATCTGGCATCCACGCTGTCTGGACTCAGTTGTTGCAACCGTCCATAGCACACATAACACACCATGCACTGTGTGGTAAGCCAAATTGTCGTTTAGAGATATCTCAAAATTAAGTTCAAGATATTTTAAATTGCATTGCAGATATTTCAGTTTACATTTGAGATATCTCAAATTGACTTCCTGTCAAATATGAGATATCTCAAATTACATACATTTTCTACAATTAAATTTCAGATATTTCAAATTAAACAGGAAGTCAATTTGAGGTATCTCGAATTGCATTTAAGATATATCAAATTAAACATGAAGTCAATTTGAGATATCTGAAAAAAATGAGAGATATCTCGTAATTTAATTTGAAATATCTCAAATTAAACAGGAAGACAATTTGAGATATGTTAAATGCAATTTGAGATATCTGCAATAAAAGTTAAGATATCTAGAAATTCAAAGACATAATATCAATGACAATTTGGCTAGCCATGCACCACGAGGGTCACTGGGCAGCACTGTTGGTTTCTGGCCCAAACCTACGTTCATCAGAACCTACGCTTGGTGGTTTATCCAAAAACCCTGAAGACATTCTCAGTAGGGCTATCCAAGTGATTTGTTTAAATCACTTTACAAAGGGGTTATGGGTTAGGGTTAGCGGTTCTGAAAAGTAATTCCTGCGAGGTAATGTTTAGCATAAATTTATTTTTTTGTAACAGTTATCAGAAGGTGTCTCCTGAACAGAGAGCAGATTCCAAAGGCCAGTCATATGTTTGTGGCTGAAGAGAAAACAGGTCAAATTTTGACAGAGCACTGTTGTTGCCAACGCCCCTAACGTTTGGCCTTTATCTTACTGCCTGGTCAGCAGATGAGTAGCCTCCCCACCAGACACACACACACAGTTATTCATGGCCCGAGTGCGAACTTGTGTCATGTGCCAAAAGAGGGTCTTTTATCCACTGTGGAGGGGGCCGCATGTGCTCTCATAACTTAGTCAAAAGACAATCAGGAGTATCAGGAGTTTGTGTTTAATTTAGAAGTACATAAACACACACTAAATACACACACACACACACACACCGTACAGGGCTCCCATGGAATCCCTGTAGGTCAACTGTGTTGGTCTCCCTCTTATCAGCATTGAGATCATCCGACCCTCAGCAGCTCAGCGATGGACTTTGATGTGCTGGGTACTGGGCAGATGGACAGGTACGGACAGTGACACCATTGTTGCTTTTTCAACACTGCCGCATTACCCCAGCCCCCCCATCAAAGCCCGGGCTCCTCCAAACAGCATTTCTATCAGCTCCATCGTCCAGAGCTGCAGACGACACCAGTCATTCAAGCATTTCTACGGAGAGCTGCATCCTTGGTCATGTCTCCCCATGACTCTCCTGACCTGTCGGACACTAACCCAGCCCTGATCAGAGAAGCGTGGCTCTAGCACAGATGCGCTTAGGAAAATCCTTTGCCTCGCCTGCAGGACTTGACGAGCTAATTAAAACACCAGCTCTATTGCGGTCTCCCTCCCTGACACAGCCGTGCACACACAGTCCAAGTACATTATCCTTCTTGTCATCCAGGAGCACTCTGTCCTCCGGCTGCCGGCAAGTCGCCGCCGCTCGCTGCCCGCCACTCAGCTGTGAACCCGAGGTCGTTTCGTTCCTTTGTACCGCTTATCGAATTATGTTACTTTAAAGTCACACTAATTGGCTTCATTTGAGGCCTGAGCTGATTCAATATCAAGCGGGACTGCAGACTGACAATGGTCTCATTCAGCGTGCGAGTATTTGACAGAAAATGAATAAAGGTCTGAGCAGCTCTTTATATGACCACTCTTGTTGCTTTCTTTTTTGACAGAGAGGAAAAAGCTGCCTCTTCATTGAGTTAGGACTGTTTTTAGAGGACACGGAATTAAAAGGGACCAACAAGAGAGAACCGTCCTGCCACCTTCACTGGGGTCATCCGTCAAGACCAAGACTGGCCCCTGATTGTTGGAAATTAAGTCAAATCAGCTGGAGAAGGCCTGCTGGAAATGGGGCACACGAGATTCCCAGAGCCAACAACCTATACACCACACCACAAGACCCCTGGCATTTTTCTTTCAGATTCAACAAATCCTTCATTATAAGGCCGGGCACAGACATTTTTGGGGGCAAAGGAATCAAGCAAAAAAAGAGGGACATTGGGAATTTGTAGAGTCTGAGCGGAGAAGGGTAGGGGCTTGAGCCCCCAGGGGGCTATCGGTGCACGTGCCTGTTTCATTAAATAAACCTTCACAAACTTGACCAACCAATTAAATAATTTTTTTAAACACTCATTTGCTTAATATTACCTTATCTCTGAAACATGGAGAAATTATGATTAGTAAAAAACGCATTTGTACTGGCCATTTCACATTATAAATGACCTGATTTAACAAGAGCTTTTCAATATCACTGGGACAGAATTCCAAGTCCTCTTATACACAAAACAGGGTAGAAACCTTTTTATTTACTTGAGTAGACCAAAGGCACTCACTGGTCTTACTCAATAGCAATTGAGCTAATAAGCAGTTGTGCTAATGAGCATATCAGAATTAAAAAACAGCACAATGGAATGGGTCTCAGCGATAAGACGGAATTCATATGGAACTCATAACTGAACAGTAGTCCAAAAACACTACTGTCGGTGAACCACTAAACCCAACCATACAGACAGGGGTTTTTCCATTACCTCCTAGAGACTCATTGGTACTCATTGGGGAGAAGGGTCACTGTGCTCGCCTCAAAGCCAAATGCAGATTGAAGCATCCCACGTCTTCCGCTCCCTGCAAAAAAATTAGAGTTCTTGCTATTTGTATATGGAATGCATAGATCCAAGATGATTAAAAACAGAGACACATTGCTATACTTCATCCCTTTAATATATATATATATATATATATATATATATATATATTTGCTCAAAGAGCCGCTTCTATATGTTGCACATATCTTTCTCAACACATTGTTGGAATTAATAGTTATATATACACATTCAGTGGCCTGTTTATTAGGTACATCTATATGGTATTGGGTAAGACCCCCCTTTTCCTCCAGAACATTGTGAACTCTTCAGGGCATGGATTCTGCAAGTTCCAATGCTCCATAGCGATGTTAACACGATGGCATCACACAGTTACTGCAGATTGGACAGCACTACATTCATGCTTCTTATGCAATTCTCATTAACAAACTATTTTTGCCCATGGGACTGCTGCTGACTGGATGTTTTCTATTTGTCACACCATTCTGTGTAAACTCCAGACACTGTTGTGTGTGAAAAGCCAAAAGGGATCTGATGCTGGAACCTGGCACCAACGATCATATCACCTTCAAAGTTGCTTTGGTGAATCGTTTTGCCCATTCTTATGTTAAATCAAATAGTAACTGAATGCCTCAATGCCTGTCTGCCCGTTTTATTTGTAGCCACAGCCACATGACTCTCCATGGAACGCTACCTGCCCGAATGCATAGTGCCAACTTTAAAGTTTGTTGATGGCGGAATAATAGTCTAAAATACATATGTACTCTCCTGAACCTCTCTCAGTTTTAAATTTAAACACCGTGATTGTAAAAGCGTGTTATTGTAAAATCTGTCTTTCACACAATTTTATCAGCTCTTGTGAACGCTAATGAACACATTTCCCTTCTAGCCCTATTATGCTAGTTGTTTTTTAATTTTTGTTAACCATTATCTTGTATCTACTTCTTTTTCCTTACTTATCTGAACACCTTTCAAACTTCAAAGCGCAGTTATGCTTGTGGGTGGAGAACCCCCCCCTTAATACTCCCTACTCCTCTGGGCTTCTAGAGGCTGGAGCAGGCACCTTTAAACTGTCTGTCCAAGCTGAACAACCCCCATAGACACACACAGACATAGCCCTCCCAGGAATAGCAATTCAGCCACTCTACGGGCGGCTGACACCTGAAGGACATCCTTAAAAGCTTGAGTCAATTTGCAGAGGGTGTGTAAGGGTTGAAGAACAAGACATCACCAGCGTACCCTCTCTTTTTCTGTCTTTCTCTCTCACTCTCTCTCTCTCTCTCTCCCTCTCTCACACACACGCACACAAACACACACACACACACACACACACACACACACACACACATTTCGACACGTCCAAAAGAAAAGGATCTGAACAAACACTTTGGGATACAGGAAGTGGAGCTTTCAGCAAGTACAGTGCATTGGTTTCTTTTCCTCCCGGTTTCCGAAATAATAGTTTCATATAAAAGGCTGAAGAGTGTCATGGACTGGTACTGAAAGGAAAATTCTCCTGCTACACTGTGGGGCCCTCTGAGGGTTAAAGGGTATCAGCAGTTATATTTTGAGGAAATAAGGTGGGGGGGAGGGAGCA
Source organism: Hiodon alosoides (assembly GCA_025775065.1). Taxonomy (NCBI): domain Eukaryota; kingdom Metazoa; phylum Chordata; class Actinopteri; order Hiodontiformes; family Hiodontidae; genus Hiodon; species Hiodon alosoides. The sequence continues at coordinate 45,722 of JAOYSI010065814.1, read as the reverse complement.
GGGAAGAATATTTCATCTGTAAATTACTTTATAATGTCAACCATCAAAGCAGGGTCAGATGGTTTCAATAACGGGGATGGGGGGGCAGTCCAGAAGAGGCTAATGTTAATTTAGATGATGCTTCAGAAATACACACTTTCTTTATGTTTGTGGACTGAAATCCAAAAGCAATAAACTCAGAAATAATGCCCTCAAACTTTAACTTTTGTTGTTTTGTTTTTATGACATTTAATGACAGCAAAGCAACTAATGTGGCCTGGGTATGCTCCTAGTCTGTCTTAGTTGCCAGGCTCAGTACACAGAAAAAAATAATCTTGCAGTAAAAGCCTGTGTACTTCAGAAAGCACAATGAAATGAAACTCTCCAGATTTGACTTTACCAAGCTTAAGTAATTTAGATCTTCACTGCAGTAGCCTGAATAATGTCATATTTCTACCTCTATAAAACAAACCCAGGCAAAGCAGGTTAAAGATTCTCATGGAGGAAAAAACTGTTTATGATTACTGGCAATGAGATGAACCTCGGAAAAAATGAAAAAAGAAACTCATTAAATCACGTAAAGTAAATACGCTAAGATACCAGGCAGGGAGGGTGTTTGATGGATGTTGCAGAACATCGGCCAACACTTTTTTCCACATGATTATTGCACTGTTGCCCGTGAGACCTCCATTCGTTTTGTGACTTCTATTGAATACTTGACAGTGTGCATGTGCAATTTTCTCGTTTTGTACAAATACAAGCCTGGAGGCGTTAATGGATTTTTCTCGAGGGCGTAATTCAATCGGCAATGTCCACCATATAAGTCATTCAGCATCAAAAGCCAACACTAGGCATCGTTTGCGGTTAGCACCAGGCCAGCAATTGGTGTGGTGGTTAAGGTAACTGAAAGTTTGATGGTTCTAGTCTGTTGTATCTTTGGGTAAGGTACTAACCTGGATTGCTTCAGTAAATATCCAGCTATAGAACTGGATGAATGTAGAAATTGTAAGCTTTGTAAGTCACTTCGGATAAAAGCGTCTGTTAAGCAATTCCACTGGGAATTGTTAACGAATACAGTTGGGGCCACTTAGGTGAGACGCACGGAAACATGCTACCTAAATAATACTATCTGCAAACTAGCAAAGCAACTTACCGTGCATGGTTGACATATTGACGGGGTCTAAGCTAAAAATGATCGACCTCTCCTGCCAGGATACGCATTCATTGCGAAAGATTTTGAGGCAAAAAAAAAAAAGTATTATTTCATCTGAATATTACGTAACCAAATTTAACAGCTGTCCAAGGTCATGTAATGACACAATATTGTGTCAAAAGTATATCCTTATTTAAATTATTAATTTATTTCATTTGTTTAAAACCAGACATAAATGAAGGAAATATTTTTTAACCCTACGCTACGTGCAGAAACAAGGGCAACGATTCGTTAAAATACCTCACAGCGTCATGGGGTTTATACCTATGCATACTTTAAAGTTTTATAAGTCACCGATGCCATTTCCCAATAAAAGACGGAGCCCAAGCTTAACAATACATAAGTAAAGCTCTCGTAGTGATGAGCGAGTATCTTATTTCAAGGGGCAATCAGAAATTTCACTTCACCCTGGAGTAATGAAAGAGGTTGGTTGCATTAGATCAGAGACTTAGCCATGGAAAGGAGGGGGCGGGGGGATGGGGGGATTTGGACATATTTTAATATTGCGGGGGGATATGTCCCCCTAAATATATATTATAATTACGGCCCTGCATTAGATCGCGTGTTTTTCAAAAATTAGCTTAACGTCTTCTGTCAAAGCAATACCCAGCAGGGTCCAGAGATAAAAGGTCACCAAGAAAGTTGGAATGGAGGGAGTATTAGGCTACTGCATTTATTTTGACTGAGCTACAGAGTCCATACAATCTATAACCTAAGATCAGGATTAAGCAAACCTTAAATTTGATTTATTTAAGCGACTTTCTCTTTGCTACAGCTGTATATGACGTTTTAGTTATTATTTATTCATTTAAATAGCCAATCTCCAAATAATGCCTTGTGTGGAGACAAAGTTAGCCAGGAGCTTACCAAGTGGCTCTGCTGGTCAGGTCATGGGGTGGACAGAGATTCTTTCAGAGGTCAGCCTCTTCCTGCATATTTGTGGAACACTTAATGAGGCACTGGCCTCTCCTCTCAATTGGTATTTTTTAAACTTATTCATTGTAAATTTGAATACATTTTCTTAAGTAAAAAAATTCTTAACTCAAGAAGCACATTTTATTGTAGCACTTTTTTTCATTTGCATTTTTGCACAGGTCACAGGTGTGTAGTTTAATTGGATTTGAATGAATCAATGTAATTGTAGAAAAAATTTAAAACTGTCCCCTCCCTGCACAGGCTGCATAGCCAGTGTTTCGTGAGAAGGTCAAAGTGGTTTAATAGCAATTTCATTTTCTCCACATGTAGTTGCTGTGTTTGTAACAGGAAGCCAAGACTCTGTAGCACCATTGCCAATTTTGGGGGGTGTTCCAAATCTTTGGGTGAAGTTTCTGGCCAGCAATATACTAATCTGTACACATCTGCAGGGTCAAAAGAATTACCCCTGAATTCCCAGCTGTGCTTCTCCATATTTCATCTGTGTTACTGAAAAGGTTTTCATCGGGATTTCAATGGTTATCAAGGGGCTTTATTTTATTTACTGCTCATCTTAAAACCAAAGCATTCTGAGCTAAGTATTCACGACTGGTCAACTGCGCAACTTTGGACAAATGGTCTCTAAGTGCAAATAGATAAAGAATCATTTAGAGGTTGCACAGGATCAGCACAGGACACACTGTCCCTGGTTCTAGGTTGGCGAGGTGAACCAGCAACAGGAGCAGCCAAATGTCTGAAAGCATTACCCCACCCCCAGTATGCCAGCACTTTGGGCCAGTTGAGGGGTAACAACAGAGTGGAGGTTAGCCCATTTTGAGTTAAAGACATGCAACGCTACAGGTCTTGTACGGATCACAGATGAGCCAAACTTTGGCCCCGGAAGGAGGGAGCAAGGCTTTTACCTGAGGGTGCCAACATGTTCCCTCAAGGTCCTGGACAATGCACAGTAGGGTGCACTGGTAATAAGGTTGTCAGTGAACCGTCCAATAAGGAGCGGATATCATTTAAGACGGGACAGAGCAAAGTGCCATACAAATTATGACTCAAGGTACATTTTACAAAAAGATCCAGTATGTTTTATATAGGTATATATAGGTTATATATAAGTAAAAGAGAAAACGATTACAGAACAGTATATGCTGGTGGTTATTTTATTTGACACTGCACACAACATGCAAACAAACAGATGCTTTATTGTATGGAACTCTGGCAGTTTTTAACCCGCATCTCAACAAGGTTTAAATGCCATGAATTTAATTAAAGAGCAGAATATTTTTTTTTTAAAACATTTTGGCTGAGAGAAACTTAATGGAATCATGGGAAATGCTGCACACATGATAAACTCAGCCTTCGTGAAGAGGGTTGGTGTTTTCCTTTATTTCCACTGCAGCATTTTAACGCAAACATCTGGAACATGCAGAGCGGGGGGGCAAGATGGTGTCTGTCAGGGGACAGTTTCCCTCGGCACCACACCTGCAGTCAAGATCCTACCTGACCTTGTGTCCATACCTGCCGTCAAGATCCTACCTGACCTTGTGTCCATACCTGCAGTCAAGATCCTACCTGACCTTGTGTCCATACCTGCAGTCGAGATTCTACCTGACCTCGTGACCATACCTGCCGTCAAGATCCTACCTGACCTTGTGTCCATACCTGCGGTCGAGATCCTACCTGACCTTGTGTACATACCTGCAGTCAAGATCCTACCTGACCTTGTGTCCATACCTGCAGTCAAGATCCTACCTGACCTTGTGTCCATACCTGCAGTCAAGATCCTACCTGACCTTGTGTCCATATCTGCAGTCAAGATCCTACCTGACCGTGTGACCATACCTACGATCGAGATCCTACCTGACCGTGTGACCATACCTACGATCGAGATCCTACCTGACCTTGTCCATACTTGCACTAGGGATTCTATCTCTGACCTTGTGACTGTACCTGAACTCGGGATCCTACCTGACCTAGTGAATGTACCTGAACTTGGGATCCTACCTGACCTAGTGACTGTACCTGAACTTGGGATCCTACCTGACCTAGTGACTGTGCCTGAACTCGGGATCCTACCTGACCTAGTGGCTGTACCTGAACTCGGGATCCTACCTGACCTAATGAATGGACCTGAACTCGGGATCCTACCTGACCTAGTGAATGTGCCTGAACTCGGGATCCTACCTGACCTAGTGACTGTGCCTGAACTCGGGATCCTACCTGACCTAGTGAATGTACCTGAACTTGGGATCCTACCTGACCTAGTGACTGTGCCTGAACTCGGGATCCTACCTGACCTAGTGGCTGTACCTGAACTCGGGATCCTACCTGACCTAATGAATGGACCTGAACTCGGGATCCTACCTGACCTAGTGAATGTGCCTGAACTCGGGATCCTACCTGACCTAGTGACTGTGCCTGAACTCGGGATCCTACCTGACCTAGTGACTGTGC
>JAOYSI010065814.1:0-40932 GCA_025775065.1 Hiodon alosoides | reverse complement strand
AGTGACTGTGCCTGAACTCGGGATCCTACCTGACCTAGTGACTGTGCCTGAACTCGGATCCTACCTGACCTTGTGACCGTGCCTGAACTCGGGATTCTACCTGACCTAGTGACTGTGCCTGAACTCGGATCCTACCTGACCTTGTGACCATGCCTGAACTCGGGATTCTACCTGACCTAGTGACTGTGCCTGAACTCGGGATCCTACCTGACCTAGTGACTGTGCCTGAACTCGGATCCTACCTGACCTTGTGACTGTGCCTGAACTCGGGATCCTACCTGACCTAGTGACTGTGCCTGAACTCGGGGTCCTACCTGACCTAGTGACTGTGCCTGAACTCAGATCCTACCTGACCTTGTGACTGTGCCTGAACTCGGATCCTACCTGACCTTGTGACTGTACCTGAACTCGGGATCCTACCTAACCTTGTGACTGTGCCTGAACTCGGATCCTACCTGACCTTGTGACTGTACCTGAACTCGGATCCTACCTGACCTTGTGACTGTACCTGAACTCGGATCCTACCTGACCTTGTGACTGTGCCTGAACTCGGATCCTACCTGACCTTGTGACTGTGCCTGAACTCGGGATCCTGCCTGACCTAGTGACTGTGCCTGAACTCGGGATCCTACCTGACCTTGTGACTGTACCTGTGATCCGGATATGCCTGCGAGGCCCTCTGCCCCTAGAGAAGGCCCCAGACTACCAGCCCTCAACTCACATACTGAGATCATCACATACTGGGGGGCATTGAAGGCAACCGACTGTGGCTAAACCTCTAGACAGGAGTTGTGGGGCAGTCTAGAGTTACTAAATGAACTAGCCCATACATGCGTTAACACCTATGTTCCTGCAAAAAAGCTATGCAATTTAAGAGTCCAGGAGTTTACTATTTAATTTCAATCCATCCATCCATCCATTTTTCGAAAAACTGCTGATCCAATTCAGTGTTACATGACTCTTAAGCCTAACCTACCAGACTTACAGCAGCCAGGATGGGACACCATCCATTTAATTTAAATTTATGATTTATTTTTGTAACACGTGTGGAGCAGAACAGGGGTCGTTTGGAGTAGCCGAAAAGGTCAAACAGGGTCAGTGGTATTAGTTGCTGTACAACTAAATGGTGGCACTAAAACACTAATGGCCTTCTTCCATATTACCTCTGGCTGTAAAGCCAGTACAGACTGTTAGACAACTGGGGGGAGTCAGGTGTGCATGACCTCGCTTTTGTAATAAATGTCCATGGTTCATTCGGGGAAAGCTGAAGTGGGAGGCCAATTTTTTTCTGTATCACTTTGGATTTATGAAGCTTTTTGTTTTCGACTTTAGAATTGGGAATTTTGGACCGTTTAACAACCTTGATTTCTGGTGACCATGACCTCCGTATTATGACCAGGACCAGTTTTATGTAACACAACTTCGTCTTACTCCTTCTGCGTGTTTTCTGTCAGTAAAACAGGAGCTTCTGTTGTTTTTGTATTTCCACTTTGCCGTTTTCACTGTGGAAAACATGCACACCACACACAGCGTTTTGTTAAACTGCACTCGTTATTTAGTGAAGGCAGTACACTGTTTTTCAGTCTCCTCTTTTTCCTGGAAGCTTTGAGACAGATTAAATTGTCAGCGAACATTTTCCTTTAGCCTTTGTTGCATAAAAAAATGGTGAAAGACCACAGACTGTAAAGAGGAAGGGGGGGAGAGAAACCCTGCGGGGGCAAATATATACGACAACTAACAAAAAAAAAAACACAACGAGAGAGAGCGCTCTGTTTGTTTGGGAATCAAAGCACTCCGGTGAGACATGGGCCACTGGCTGGCAGGGTTTTAGATCATTAACCTCTGCCTGTGTTTCATGAATACTGTGAAATGCCTGCTTTGTGGCAAATCAAAGAGAAGCCATTTAGGACTTATGGCCCTCGTCGACAGAGACGTTGCTCAAACCCTAGGGCCTGATTCGAGAGGGCTCTTCGAGAGGTTTAAAACTGCACCCCCTCCCTCTCCCGCTCCCCATCTCCCCACCCCGGTGCAGCCATCTTTTGTGTGCAGGGGATGCAGAAAGGAAAAAGAATCTGAACAGGAAGCGGGGCTGAAAACTTATAATGGCGCTACATAAGGAGGGAATTAAAGAGGGGAGGAAGAAAAATCTTAATGAATTTTTCGTCTTTCTAAAATTCCACTTCAGACCCCATGAATGCCACCTTAACCCTCTCAGTGCCAGACAGATTCTGGCAACATCGGGCCCGGAACCATCTCTGCTGTGGGATTTAATGTGCCTGATGGTGCTTTCCACCTTGGGTTGGTCTGAGACGAAACCACGTCCATTGTGACCATGCCAAGTTTTTGCTGACCAGCTGTAGTCATGCTAATTAGTTAATGTAACAAATGCATTATTGTGCAATCATATCTAAGTTGTGGCCTCTTTTTAGTAAGGGGCAGAAGTGTGCTGTGTTGATGGGGTTGACGCCATCAGAGGATTAGGAGAGTAGGGGTCCCCTTCTTGGACAGTCTCACTTCTTTATGACAGCATAGTAAAGCCAAGTGATGCAAAATAAACTTTTTTTCTTTTAAGAAAACAAGTGAGCAGGGAGCAGCATGGAGATATTCTTCACACCGCTAGGAGGATTGCCTTGCATTCCTTTTTTAAACTTTGCTTTGTTTTTGGTTTGAAAACTCCAAAAACTATTATTGTTATTAATTAACTATTATTAAGTCAATTCACTCCCTCGCCTCTACATTAAGCTCTTATTTAGAAAGTCTGACGGCATAGAAATAAATAAGAGTTTATTGAGACACATGTCTGAAGTTAACCAAAGGTTAAGTTGGCTTCGATGCAAAACAACCAAAAAAAAAACGGATTAGTTTGAGAGAGAAACCTAAAGCAGGAGCCCACCCCCATGCGATTGAAAGGAGGCTGGAATACTGTGCTTGTGGCCCTAGCCGACTCCATCTGCATCACGCAGCACCAAGATCGCATAGAGCTGAGGACCTGAGGCAATAACGCTTTCAGATAGCCATCGCTAAATCCAAAATCGCACATGTGTACATATGAACAGTGACCAACACCGTGAAGGAGAGAGTCAAATATTAACACCATGTGAAGTCTGAAACTTTGATGTAGACCCGGGTCTACTTTTTCCTTTTACGATGCTATAAAAGGCGGTAGAGGAGACAGGGGATGGTTGTCCCTTGGGTTGGTTGTCAGAGAGCTAATAACTTCTAATCTAAAAAGCACTTTATCACAAATTGAACACTCCACTGCGTATCCTCATTACCATAAAGGTAAGGTCACAAAAAACTGGTTTTGTTTGATTAGACATTCATCCGACAGACATGTTTAAGTTGAAGTGGGAGAAAACACACAAAAAAAACCTGCTTCCTACCAGGTTCATAATATTCATTTAGAAAATTATACATAAAAATTATTATAAAAATAGCTAATTCTACCATTGCGACAACCAACCCTTCCCCTGATATTATGTAGACATACTCTATTATATAAGTAATAACTCAGTTTCGAATACATAACCAGGCAAGTTAATCTTTAATTTGGTGTTGATTAGAACCGTGTAACATAAATTTCGGCTCAGAAGTAGATCAGTGCAAACGGTGACAGCCATCCCGGGTTTCCCCTAAGGCAAGCCCGCTGCATCCGTTGAGGCAGCCTCAGTGGGGATTCAACATGATCCGGCAGCCCAGGGTCGTTTGACGTAACAGAATTGTTTAACTAATTGAACAGCTAACGTGAGAGAAGTGATGTCCATGCGGATAGTCTCCACTTGAGAAGCATCGCATGGGCGCGAGGAGTTTGCTTTAAATGAGCCACACAAAGCATTCACCAAACATCTGGACGTCCCTCGTGGAGATCAACAGCTGTTTAAACATTTCTGTGTTACTAAAATTGGCTTGATTTATACCATGCAGACTTTAAAGAAAAGAATGAGTATGAGCAGTATTTATGGTATCTCAAAGCTAAACTCAGCTGGAGGGACAATTTCCAGACTTAAGATTAGTCTGATGAGAATCTACTTATCGCAAAGCGTTAATTTACATAATTTTAGCTGTTCGATTGCTCTAATTTGCTGAGTCTTGAGAGCCTCTGAAACAAGTTTTAAAAATGTCTGGCACCCCCGGCTTATTTTGAGTAATGGAACTACCGTAAAACCACACGTTCCAAGCCTATAGAATTAATCGAAGTTCTAAGAACAAAATTACCGGCCTCCAGTGCCACAGGCCTCTCTACAGAAATAGTGGGCTACGCCTAATTTCCGTTAAGCCTGCACAACTACTTGCCTTCGACTTTAATGTTTATTTCTCTCCGAACATTTTCCCCAACTTGTATGAATGAATAGTTTAGATGTTCCTGATAATGACCCTCTAGGTTTAAACTAATGGGTATTATACTAACCACAAGAGCAGATAAGTGTTAGCCCCCCCTAGCCTCGGCCTACCTATTAGTTTCAGTTTCAATCCCATTTCCACCACCAGTCACACATCGCCATCGGATCAAGCTTTTTCTGTGGGGAATCATATGGGACAACTGCCATCATTGTTATTTTATATTGCTTTATTTCATTTGTTTGCATTTTTAAAACATCCGTCCAAGCCAATTGCCAAATTAATTTAAAAATGAGGAAAAAACGGGGAATACTCTCCGGTATGAGATTGATTGGACTGGTCATGAGAAGGGTCGGAAAATACGTTTCCTGCTTGCGATGGGAAAAGAGAAACCTATGTCTCCCACGTGGATCTCACGCTGTCCGTGACCTTCCACATCAGCGCGAGTAAACCGTTTTTAAAAAACATCCGTGTAATATGCTATACAAAGCCTTCGCGCGCGCGTCTTCAATGCAACATACATTCTTTCTAACATGGATTGTTTCACTGTTGCCTTCATGACAATAATAAAAAAAATTAAAAACTAGTGTCTGTCAAGCTTGAGTGGTAATGCGGGATGTAAAATCCCCGTGAACCAACAACAGTGATATTTCCGTCTGAATAGTCTATGTGTTTTGGTTCAGTGGACAAAAAGTGTCCGACAGCTGCAGTGACGCACGAATTCATAGAAATATGTTTTTTCAGTGCGTTGTTATATGTAGCCTACCTCTCTGTTGTCACGATACCGGAGAATATAATTTATTAGAATGTATTTAGAGATCCTAAATATAACCCTACTTTAAAAACAAAAGATTTTACATTACAGAATGCATAGTAATCGAACGTGGTTATCATAGTATCATATCATAGAGAACAAAAATAAAGTTAATTTAATAAGGCTCCCACAGAAAAAAAGGATACAATTTGAGGTTCAGTCAACAATGTCTTTACTATTGTGTGATCCTCAACTCGTATCCTCGTTTTTGCGATACGTCCTATATCACAGCGAAATTGTTGGACTATTTTCATGGCAAAGTTTACCATTGCCACCGAGGATGTATAAAATCATGTCCTCTCCACTAAAGTAGGATTAACTGCATAATCTTTCTCCATGCCAAGTAAATATTAGAAAACAGCGCCCCGCAGAGGTCCATGAGGTAATGTACATGAGTTTTTTATACCTTCGTGATAAGTTTTTTTAAAATTATTTTTTTACCGTATTTACCATAAATACGGTAATACAAAGTGACTTCAGCTGAACTGTGACAATTAATAGGTAAACTGGTCTGGACAACATCATACAGTTAATAGTTTTTGACGTAGTGCATCTTGCCTCGGCACCTCATCCGGAAATGTCTCGTGTCAGTTACAGGCAACTGACAACTCTCTGGCCTGTGTTGGCAACTGTGAGGTGGGACTCGCTCTTAGCGCGTTTTGTGGCACTGCCAGGGATACACGTGCCTCCGGTGGCACATTTCCACCTAAGGCCGATGAGCGAAAGAAGAAAGTGCATGGAACACAATGGGTTCCTCTGTTGACGAATGGCACGAAGGCAGTAGGGTTCCAGTTTCACCGCTCTCTGACAGCACTCGCCTAGGGGGCCCCTTTTTCGATGGACACAAACGTGAAAATTTGTCTGTCACATTTTAATAGGGACACACCATGCATGAAGAACAGTGGATTTTGCTCGCTTACTCTACTCGTTATGAGCACAGCCCCAGTTTACCTGAAACAACACAGTCCAGACCGCTGTTAGGCGACAGCTTTGCCTGTCTGACCACACCACAAGGCCCAAAAACCATTACTCATGAGTGGATTTATCGCCAGTGGTTGTCGGGTATTTACCTACCAAGGCAACCTCCGTGAGGTTTTTTCCAGCAGTCAAATTAGGTATGAACTTAGGTATGTTTTTCAGCAGGTGATTGGCTGTTCGCAGCACAAAAAAAGCCAATAGTCTCTGTGTTTCCATTGGAGAGCTAAAAGGACAAATCCCACACAAAGTGAAAAGGAGCTCACTTTCGGCCCGCTTTACAGAGTCCTTAAGCTTGGAAGTTTTACTGTTGTTGTGAATGACCGTAAAGGAGACATGACCGCCACTGATTTACAGTGGCTCCCAGCCGGTTTACACGAGTCTCCTCATTCCAGCTGTCCGAACTTCCAAAAAATAAAGTGAAAAAAGCAGCCGAAGAAAAAAGCCACTTCCAATCAGGTCTGCACGTTTGTGTCTGCCGAAACCAGAAACACATTTGGTGACTTCTGTTACCTTCGCATTTTGGGCCAAATGTATGTTCCAAAGATGAAACACCGAAAGAAAAAGAAAACACAAAGCCACACTCACGCGAGGCCCACAGTTTGGCTGGTGATTTATGAGAAGTGTCAGGTTTTATTTTGGAGTGTAGTGAAGAAATGTTTAAAAAGTGTATTTACCACATCCTCACAAAGAGGCATGTGAAACCAGAACTTTTCCCGGTTTTTCTAGCTAAGCACTAACAAACGTCTTTTTACATTTTAATGCATGTTGGAAAATATATGACAGGGATGAGGAAAATAGTCCAAGTGAGCTGAGCTTCAGAAAGGTGTGGATTCAAATGTGTGAAAACCATGGAGATCTACAGGCAGCCTGTCAAACAGAGAGAGAGACAGCCATTTTACATACATTATGATATCATAATAAAGTATGAAAGTGACTGAGCCGAACGGGCAGCAGGTTGGGAACCACCAATCTTACTAGTGTAATGTGGGGGGTTTTCAAATTTAAAAACAAGGGTTAACTGATGTAAGATTCAGATAATCGAATACCCACATGAAAGGAAAACTGGACTGTGGCACGTAGCCTGGAGCCACTCCCTCAAGCTCTGGGAACACGCCCAGGACAGACATTACACCTAACCTCGTTACACACCTAAGTACGGTAGCACAAATGAGACCAGAGAGGCTGGGATTGAATTCACCCCTGAGAAACCACACTGAAAAGAAAACAGTGATTAGGAGAAAAGGAGCAGTTAGGAGTTGTGGTATATTTATCAGAGAGCTTCCTTCCCACCATGACATCCAGGGTTTGACAGGTAAAGGTCAATCAGCTCACCAAGTGGCCATCAGAACTTCTTCCATGGGCCCGTTGAAACCCCAATAGCAATTGGGAGGAGCGTCGGATGTTCACACCTGAGAAAAGTAAATTGTGAAGCAGGTTGTGCTGGATTAGCCACTCACCATAAAACTGAATATTCCAGAAATATTTTGTGTATACTTTGGCTAATGTTTTTTTTGCCATTTTACTGTATCTGTGAATACACATCCTCTGGGATATTATTCTAATAGCAACAAGGCTATTAAAATGTCACCTGCACCAAACATTCCAGATTTAACAAACAAAAGTTAGTAAAAGCTCATTGAAAGCATGTGGAGCCACTTTGTAGGAAGGACGTGGTAGGACCAGGGTGCACACACTGCACTGTCCTTCTTTGGGCAGGGGAACCACGCCCCCAGTTTGGTCAGAGACCCTAGGGAAAATAAGACTGGTTTGTTTGATCTGCCGTCCCGTGCAATGGAGGAGTTAGTCTCTGCTTTTGACCGCTGGCGTGTTTGCAGATATTAACATGCTGAAAAGCTTCCGAAAGCCAGTGATTCGTTTTTCATCGAGATGCGGTTTGTTAACAGTGGTAGCTTGCTCCTTTTAAGTAGCAATGACTCAAATGGGAAGAGCCACAGAGGCTAAGATCACAGAGTTTTCCCAGTCAAGCTTGTGCCTCCCAGAAGCCAAATTCCAGAGCCCATTACAGTTCTCCAGAGTCCCACGTTACCCTCAACCCGGAACTCCTTCCTCAGCAAAATCAGGGATTGTCTGTTTTAATCGAAATGCTCCTATTAAAATTCAGGGGTGCAACTGTTATAGACAACCCTCTATACCCCACCTCATGGAGTGTGTGTGTGTGTGTGTGTGCGTATTATTATTTACCCAATAGCAAGTAGCGGACCCCAATGAGAGTGTTTCCCTTCTAACCATCACTCAGTGAAAGTCACAAGGAGGATATGAGTGCTGATTCCAGAGGTGTAATGATGTCCAACCCAGCACAACTAACACAATACAGCTAACCCAGCATAACTAATTCAACACTACTAAGCCAGCAGAACTAACTCATAACAAATATAATTGACCAATCTCTGCCAAACCATTGCACACAGGTGGCTGTTCTCTCTCTCTCTCTCTCTCTCTCTCTCGCTCTCTCTCTCTCTCTCTCTCTCTCTCTCTCTCTCTCTCTCTCTCTCTCTCTCTCTCTCTCTCTCTCTCTCTCTCTCTTTAGTATGCTAAACTTATTCCGACTCCGGAGCAGACCGTAAATGTCTGCGATGGAATAGGATACATTTAGCAGTGTTTTAAACAGGATCCAGACCAAATAAACAAATTAACACAACCATGGGCATATTTATTTTAGACAGAAAAAGGTCTCTTTGACACAAACCTGATCCAGTTCTAAAATACTGCTGCTACACAGTGGCGCTTCTAAGCTTTTAGACCAGAAGACTCGAGGTTGTTCTCGTCGACATGTCCTTCAGCCACTCGCACTTGTATACCGGTTAGTGCCACACGCAAGGCATCCCAACGCTGTCGTCACATTCCGATGTGGTAATGTTTGTGCGAAGCTACAGTTGGACAGGAGGAGGAGGAGGAGGAGAAGGAGAAGAGGGGCAATGAGGATAATGATGACGACAAAGGAGTCACCCCAGAAGCCTGTCGCCAGTCCTGCCCGACGGATCAATGTTCACTGTTTAGACTGGCCCTAAAAAGCCCAACTGTGGTGATTAGTAAAAACATTAGTGTCGATCGACCAGGCTGTAATCACTTCCCTAAATAATTGATGGCCGGCAATTTACACGCAATCTGTTAGCCTGTCAGAGACCCCAAGGCCCTACACAAGCACAGGCGCCACGCAGACGTATCGATGGCGCTAACCAGCCAACACAGCCTCCCTCCCCTATGCCTCAGGCAAACTGCCACGGCTCACATTAACTCAGACAGGAAACGTGCGGGCAGAGGACGAGGAGATAGAGGACCACCAGTACGGCTACAGCAGTGAAGCCACGCCCACGCAGGAGCGACGAAAGTGGAGTTAGAACAGGAAAGGGAGGAAGGAGGAAGAGAGGGAAAGCAACCACAGACGACACAAGAAAGTGTGGGACATCAGTCCTTATCAGTCACTCAGCGCCATCCCGGCTCACTGAGTCCTCTGAGAATGTTTCAGCATGTCCCCCTCATGTCATCAGGCTACTCAGCTCCTGCAGGGCCACTAGGGTACAATTGAAAGACAAAAGACATACAAAATCTTGCACGTTCATTAGGTGAAGCAACAATAAACTAACAAGGCAAGACCAAAACAATGTCTTCCTGACTCCTGATGCCTTTCATCTGCCCTGAGGGCAGCTGAGTGATAGATACAGTGAGCACATAAAGAGCTATGGGAAATCAAATGAGAAGACCACTTTTTTCCCCCTTTTCCTTTTAGATTCTTTTAGTTTGGTAAAAATGCCCATATGAGGAACTTGCCATCGAGGCCAGACATCTCAAACAAGCCACAAGTTGTCAGGGACATGGTAATGCTTAAATAAGCGGAATGACCAAAAAAAACATTCAATACTCTTAAATCTTGGTGATGGTGAACCAACGAGTTTCAATTATCTCTAAAGCGGGGTATTGGTTACAATTGCCCTTCAAATAGTTATTATTTGCCCCGACCTAGCAAACGTTGTTACATCCAAAAAGCCATAAAAAAAGCTGATACTGCAGGAGTTAAACGCTTAAACGCCCTCTAGCCACTCTGCAAGAACGCTGTAGGTGGGGTTGGTAGAGAGCGTTGTGGGCGGGGTGGTTAGGGAACGCTGTGGGCGGGGTTAATAGAGAGCGCAGTCGGCGGGGTGGTTAGGGAACGCTGTGGGCGGGGTTAATAGAGAGCGCAGTCGGCGGGGTTGGTAGAGAGCGCTGTGGGCGGGGTGGTTAGAGAGCGCTGTGGGTAGGGTGGTTAGAAGCACTGTGGGCGGGGTGGGTAGAGAGCGCTGTGGGCAGGGTGGGTAGAGAGCGCTGTGGGAGAGGTTAGTACGAAACAAGGTGTGTCCATCCGCTCATCTGACACAGGAAGTGTCACTCGTCATACCAGGGACCCAGCGAAGTTGCAGATACCCAAGGAGGGCCGCATATCGAACAAAAGGCGCCTGCGTTCAGATGACCTTCGACATGGGCCAGGCAGAGGAATCAAAGAATGTGTGCACACAATGAGAAGCATTCACGGGCAGCGTGCGTGTAAAGTTTCTTTACATTCGCCCGGCTGGGCTCGCCACAGGAAGTGTGCCCATTGCATTACAGTCACCCTGTAATCATATTATGGTCCAAACATTTCCTAGGAAACCCATAAAATAAAACAGGGCCATCTTATTTCCATTTCTGTAATTTTATAAGTGCTTAATTATTTTCAGACCACAAAGTAATACTAGGTTTGGATTAAACTTACTGGAACAAATTACATTTTATACGGACATGCATTCCATTAAAGAGAAACAGAGGACAGAGGCACTGCAATGTGTTGAAATTAACATTTTTTTCATCTTAAGTGAGAGGATGAGAGCCAGAACTGTACAGTTGTCAAAGCCCAGTGTTGTTTTGTAGCATGATCTTTTGTAGCAGTGTATAAGACCATTAGGCAACGAGGCAGGAGAACGTGTTGCATAAGGATTGGAGATTGGAGGTTGCAAGAATTCCAGCAACAAAAATGAAGAATTGAAGAAGACGAATGGAAGAAAAGGATATAATGATCACATCATAGCAACATTAATTTAAAAAAAAAACCTACACCTATTTTTTGGGTTTTCCAAAAGCCACCGACCTAACCACCACCCCCTTTACAATGCTCCAACATGTCTGTGTTTGTTCCATCCAAACTGCAGTCTCTGTCTCAGCCTTCTGAGTCCCGTTTATCTGAGGCTGAGTCGCTCCTCAAAGGCTCTGGAGCTTCAGTCAGCTTTTATCTCCCTCCAAGTCACCACGCTTCGGCCTAAAATCCCAAACTTGATCTGAGAGCAGACAAGCACGCACGCACACATGCACACACGCGCACACTAATGGTTTAAACGGAAAGGCCGTTAACAGAAAGGGGCTTAGAGAACACACACAAACGTGTATTTAATCGGCCATACTCTATTTCAGTCAGCAAAGTGGCATGGCACGGATGTAGTGGTAAACAGTTTCCAACAGGCGCTGCTTAATTGAACCCTTGGTTGAAGTAATGAAGTGATTGACAGCATTTCCCTGTTATTTTCAAGCTCATCGTTAGGTTAAGGTTCAACTAAGCAACTGAGCGCTCCCTAAACTAAAGCCAGCATACACAGTGTGCCGCCAGGAACCGGGTTAGGAAACACTGGCCACAGCCACATCGATGATTAACTAAAGTCTGGATTCCCGCACAGAAACAAACCCAGCCCAGTTTCGGAACCCCTCTGTACCAGCCATAGAAAGAAAGAAAAGGCCGTGAAATGGTTAAAACCTCTCCCACTGCAGTCCTGCATTGCTCATAATAAGATTCATGCTTGTGTCGGATACCAGCTGTTCAAGAAACCCTTAATAAGTCACTCCCATAATCAATACAGACATACTTCCAATTATGTTCATTCCTAATGGGTAGAGAACTCCATAATGCAATAAAGCAATTATAAGTGGTCCTGATAGACTTCAGATACCACTGGATGTCACAAAAACGATACAGGAAAAGAACACAGAAGGATTGCTTGCACAGTAAGAGAAAAAAACCTTTATGTAGTGAGTAAGATTCACACAGGGTGCAGACTAAGAGGTAAGGATGTTTTTAGCTGCCAGCCCCAGAAGCATGGATATATGGTTACACTGCTCTGTGAGGTGGGAGAGAAACTGATAAACAAAACGGTCCTTATATGGCTGAGCCCAGCATGTTCAGAGGAGAATCTAGTGAACTGGGAAAAGCACGAAATGCGGCTGTTTACGATTAAATTGTGGGCCTAAAAATACTTCACTTCCCAACGGATCCCCAAGTCCCAGTCTGTGCGACCTTGATAGATATCACACAACCCGAAACAGAGAAAGTGCGCGTTCTGGAGAAGTACACCGGAAGCAAATTACATTTACAGAGTACTGTTAACATGGACCTGGTTTTCATATTATATTATTACATTTTTCCCTCAGGACTTGTGACATATTTACCATTGGTACCACAGGCTGGCGTAACCACCACCAGCATGGACCATAACACTCCAAAACAAGTGGGGCTTTAGGTGACAGCAATCAAAGCTACCACACGATTGCATTAAACCTAGATGTCGTTTAAAACACATTAGGTGTGTTATGGTACTTACAGGGCCACTACAGCTGTGTTTAGACTAAAACGTGGAATGCAGAAAATTTTTACTTGACATCATACAATTGGCTGATTCAAGTTCACCAGAGTGTGTATTCCAATGGCAGCTGTGTAACCACAAATTCTTAACCAATTCTTAAGATGGAAGATTAGAAAATGGCATAACCATAACCTTTTTTACCTCAATGGATGCCAAGTAAAGTTAAACAGTTATTGGACGGAAAACTAATGATATTCTCAAACGTCCTGAGATGTGGGGTGACAAAGCTGGACGTAAAACCAGTACAAGGATTTGGCTGGGTTTTGTCCTGTACGATCAAGCTTAATGAAAAAAACTGCATCAATAACATCCAAATTGTTTCCACCGTCACCTTCTCAGTCGCGCCATCTTGTCTAATCACCCACGTTTCAGGTCAATAACTGACTGATCAAAAAACAACCCTTGCAGCAAAAGACAGTGCTTATATAGGCTATAGTATAAGGAGTTGTGAAACAACATAAGTGAATTAATTGAAGAGATCAGCATTGAATCATTGAGACTTTTTGTTTTGATAAACCACGCATCTATGTTCCGAATATTTTGAGTGTCAGTCTTCTTTTCTCTAAGTTTAAAGTATTGGCCAGATTTAATGCCTACCACCTAATTACATTAAAGTCATAAACATGAATGTTCTGCGACCTGTAAGTAGCACGATTTCCCCAACAGCTTCACTTTGGTGACGCCTAGCGTAAAAACGATATCATTGCGATGCTAACAAAATCTTCAACCAAGCATTGGGCCTCATTCACAAATGTCTTCCTAAGTTTTTTCGTAAATTTGTTCTTAAGAAAAGTCCTACGAAAATTCTACGTCGGAATCATGACGCGTTCTTAAACCGCTCAATTGTTCGCAACGGGGTTCTTGCAAAGATGAATCCCATGTGTTCGTAAATTGAAAGCGCGTTCCAGTTGTTCCTAATTAGCATAGGTAAACGCCCCGCTAATCCCAATTAAAGGCCATGCCGTGCCATGTGCACACACAGAAACCGAAAAGAAAATAAATTAAGAGAAATTAAGAGAAGTTGAGGGAAGTCAAGAATGGCCAAAAGAAAACCCAAAAACTATGAAGCAACGGACTTGGAACGTCAAAAAAAAAACTGGAGTGGTTCTGAAGTGGGTGTATAGCTGCAGGAAGTAAACACTTAACGACGTATCATATTTAGTAGCGTCAATAGTGGGTATACAGTAACAAACACAAAAAAAGATACATGGGATGCTATAACTCGTTTAGTGGACGCTGTATCCGGAGAATGTCGCAAAAGAAAAACAAATGGTTTGATGTCAAATCTGAGGCCAAAAAAATAAATAAATAAACAGCCAAACACAGAAGAGAGACGCAGACCACTGGAGGGGGACAGGCTTGCCCAGAGTTATCTGAGCTGGACCAGCGCACCTTGGCCTTAATTGGAACGACATCACTCTTGACTAAACGTATTGCATAATTGGAATCCCAAAAATAAAAGGTCACTCATTCTATGTGGGTTGTATTTTCCATTTTATTGTCCATTGGGTTTTATTTTCTTATCATGTTAATTTCATGTTCATTCTTTATTATTGTAAGTGAAGTTTTAGTGTTGTGTTGTTCATCTGTTCTATAGCTCGCTCGGTTGGTCTGTCGGTCCACACAAATTTGGTCGCAGCAATTGCGAATTCGCGATTGTTTATTTTAAAAGAACGTAATTCTTAGTAAAATAATTACTAAAAAATATTATTAAAGATCAATATATTATTGTAATTTAAATCCTATGATATTATACACCTGTAGAATTGAAGAAAACACAACAACCAATTATTTTGCACTCACATGTCAGCACTCAAATGTGCGTAAGACTGGTAGTCCGGCTTATTAAAATTGCGTCCATCAACTTAATATCAGAACTAAGTTCTTACATAAACCAGTAAACGTGCCTATTGCGTTGTAACGGGTCTATCAAATAGCCGATAAATGGTCTTCAGCAGTATGTCCAAGAAAACATCATTATTACATTCGATCATTGTAAATATTGGCATTATTTCACGAAGAGAATAAACCTCGCACTACTATCGTGTACGTCTACCTCTGTGCATTTTATGTATTTTATGGTTATAGTTAAATCTCATGTTTGTTTGTTTGTTTTTTGTTAATAATGTTTCAATGTTAAATATTTTACCTTTTTACTTGCATTTTCCAATTCAATTTACTCATATCCGACAACAATATTGCTTCAAACATTTAAGCCTGGCAGCTGTCAAAACAAGCCCCATATTAAATCAACATCTTAATCAACTCTGTATGGGAAGAACTTGGTTGATAATAATAAAAAAAAACGCATACAGAGTGGGTCTGGGTAAAGAGCCTGTAAACTATATCTCATCTTGTCGTGATTGAAAGGGTAGCTTTTCCTGGAACAGATGGCAATATGTCCTTGCCTTTTTCGTGGAAGGAGCGCAGCTGGCACTGAACTTGCAATGATTATTTTTGGCAAAGGGCAAACCCCTCCCTATTGACAGAAGTAGGCCAGGAGCAGAATGTTTCAAGTCGCTGAGAGATAATTAATTGTTAAACATTTTGAGAATGGAGGGAAATTTGTCCTACAATTAGTTCAATGAATAAACGTGATTCGTAATTTTTTTTTAAACCAAAGGAGCTCTCCTTACTTGTCAGTGATGTAAGAGACCTCCCATGATCTCTTTACTGGGTTAGGGGTTCCCAGAAGATGGCTGTATCTGCGACGTGTCCAATACTAGGAGATACTAAGAACATATTTAACATCATATCTACCGCCTCGCTCAGTGTCAAGAGCGACACGCTAAAACACGTTAAAATAAAATACAAGCCATTGTCGCTAAGTAGTATTCTTAAATGATGCAATTTCGTGACTCGTCCTCGACAAAAGAAGTAGCGGTACTTTTCCTCGCGCTCGTCTGGAATGAGAATATGGACATGAGAGACTGGGTCAATTATGTGAGAATCTCTCAAAGCGACCTTTTCATTTTAGTATTCTATGACAGTTTTGGGATCGTTAATAACTTACCCGGGCTTTTTTCTTACCCAGTTTTTTTTTTTTTTTTTTTTTTTTGCGAATCAGTGTATAATAAAAGAATGAAAACGGATATTCAAAGCGCAACTGAAGTTTTGAGTCTATTTGGAATTCATCGCTTTTACTTTGATAAGTCGCTTCTTTAGGTGACTACAATAACCATACCAATAGATAAAATTCATATGATAATTAAATATGTTGCGGAGCATTTAAACGCAGTAAAATATATAATATTTTTATATGCAAATGTATTTTACACTGATTGATTGGAACTAGGGTATTGTGGTGATTACATAACTAGTAATTTCCAGCTTTTATTTAGGCCTGAGATCAACTAGTAAGAACGACCTTTGCTGTAAGTAGGTTTGAGCTCCTGGGTGAATCAGTTTTTTCTGGAGATGCTGGGTGAAAAATGGAATTAACTTCAGTAAAATTCTCAAAATTGGGTAGATGTGATCATCATCCTAACATTAAGAATAAAAGTGACGTATCAACGTTATTCTACCTAAAGATCACTTATCAGATATTTAAGAATAAATATTGCGTTAAGGGTTTCCCGCCACAATTCAACCAACCACTTATAGTCACTTAAATCAGTGACTGATAAGAAACAGAATTTACTGAGGGCACTGGGTTCTGTCTTATTTTAGCCTGGTTAATAGTTTTATCAGTTACCCACGCACCGTGTGCCTCCATTTAATTGCTGGCCCTGCTGGCAACTCCTAACCCTATTAGGAGAGCTTGGGAGGTCTCTTAAATTCCAGGCCAGTTATAAGGATAAATAATTTTTTTTTTTAAATAACTATATTCTTAATACGTAGAGTAGGAATGAATTTCCTCCATTTTATTGAAGTGGAGACCATTTATTCACTCTCAGCGTCTTGATACTTACAAACCTTGTTGTCATCGTTTTCCCAAAAACTAAACAGGAAATACGTATTAGACAGAGCAAGACATCTGGTCTCAGTTCACAAGAAGACAAAGGTGTTAAAACAGAATTTTAATTGTAATTACGCCTTCTATGCGACAGTGCTAGTCCGTTGGCAGACATATGCAAATCTGCACGTTAAGTGCGTACAAGTCTAATACCTGTGGTGATGCAAGTGGCCAGTCACGGGGCAGAGAGGCTCCGCGCACACACACCCACACTGTGGCCTTACAGTGTTGCAAGAGGGGGGGCAACAGTTTGGGTCCGTCCCTGCCATGTTGCGCTATGTGCCACTGGGGTGATGGAAAGGTGTACAGAGATCGCCGGGGCACTTTCCCGCCGTCCCCAAAGCAGGGGGTTCTCCACGGGTCCACTTGCTGTCCGGCAGCACAGAATCCGCAGGCCTGTTATCCAGGGTCCCATCTACCATGTCCCCTTTGACATTTCAAGAGGTAGGAAGGTTCGAACAGGGAGTCAGGGCTCGTCCCCACAGACACTGTGTCGGCGCTCTGGGGCCAGGAGCAGCTCACACAGAGACCATTTCTGTCATGGTTTATAAAGGTGGCGAAGCCTGGTGGCTGCTTGCCTCTGCTGCGCAGACCTTCACAGGGAGGTTGTCTGGGGGAGGTCTGTGGACAGACAGACTCAGCACCAGCTCCTCGCAGTGCAGCGGGGCCTGTGGCCCCCCAGGCTCCTGCAGCGAGATCACGATGACGCTGGTGTTGTCTGCTCGGAGCGTGCGCTGGCGCCACCGCAGGAGGGCATGGTTCACCAGCCGGCGGGCACTGGACACTCGGAACGGTGCCTAGGTGCATGGGGCAGGTGGGGAGCACTGGTAAGGCTTTGAAGGGGTGAAAGTGGGAAGCCAATGCCATTGACAAGAGGTGAAACTCCACTCACCAAGGCCTCGTCGTGGTCCTGGCAGAGCGAAACTGCATCCTGGGGGGGCACCACGTTCCACAGCCCATCACTGCCCAAGATGATGTAACGGTGCAGCTGGGGGTCAAGGGTCACAACCCTAGTGTCAGGCTCCGGAGACACCATAAACTCCCCGCTGTAGAAGTCATAACTCCACAGATCGCCTATGAGAGAGACGAGAGGGAGATGAAGAGAAACAAAAACCTAGGCACTGACCATGCCCACATACATTATATTCCATTCTTCTGGGAAGGCTTTCTACAAGATTTTGGAGTGTGTCTGTTGGAATTTTTGCCCATTCTTCCAGAAGAGCATTTGTGAGGTCAGACACTGATGTTGGGTCGAGAGGGCCTGGCTCGCAATCTCCGTTCTAGTTAATCCCAAAGGTGTTCGATGGGGTTGAGGTCAGGGCTCTTTGCAGGCCAGTCAAGACAAATGCTCTAGTACTTTTATACCAATACTTTTGTCCATATAGTGTATGTCCAACACTACTGCATATAAAATTAGTAAACATCTGAATCAAAACAAACTTCTGATGAATGCTCATTGTACATCCTCAGAATATAACAGAGTGTTTATTCTTAACATAGCAAGTTTAAGTCTGACTAAAGACAGGGTTCTTTATGGACGCAGTACCCTGTGAAGGCCACTCGATGGATTCCTTTCAAAAACAGTTTTAACAGCACAGCTTCAGAGAATATTAGGTACTATAGAAAGGAGGGAGGTTCTAGCTGAAATTCGAGCCTTTTTAAATTCTCCTTACCCAGTGCTCTAGCCACAGCAAGGAAGGGGATCTGGTCAATCACAGTGCTTCTCCTAACCGGGCCATTGTGGGTCAGCTTGGGCCGTTTCCACACTACACGATCCACCCCAGACTTCTTGATCACGCTGCGCAACACAGTAACATCGAAACATTGGACTGTCGGTACTGATGATACAAAAACGAATTAATACAAAGATGAGTTTGATACCAAAATCTCCTTAATCACTGCACCACATGCAGCCCTATGAGATTTTAGCATTTCACCACAGAAGGAAACAGGCACGTTGGCACTCTTGCGTTCTCCAACTATCCCCCACCCTCAGTGGCTTCCATTCTCACCTGCCCCCCAGTCCCTCAATGCGTTCCCTCTCCATTGGCAACTCCGGCTTGTGATCCTGGGTGACCTCTTCTGCCCGAATGACTCGCTGGGAAGGCTGGTCCCGCACACCAAGCACCACCGCTGAATCCCCCACATGGGCCACGAACATGCGGCCACCCCGAATCACAACCACACTGGCAGTGGTGCCCGACGTACTGGGGAGTCCCGTCACTGTCTTGGGCCACTCCGCTACACAGTTCAGGGATGGAGGGAAGGAGGGGCAGACTTCGACAGCAGCTTTTAATATAATGCTGGCAGACATCTGTTATCATTGTCACTTACTTAAACATTACTTCAACAACAACAGGTAAATGTTGAATTTCAAGTAAACTCTACATCACATTATTTGCAAATACACGCAGTATGCAGTACGGCATCTGGGACACACAACCGGTTTGGTCCTTGTCACAGGTTGGCTATTGCAGCAGACGACCACACCAGGTTCCCCTCCTATCAGCTATCAGACAAGAAGTGGCTCCAGTGGGCACACATCATCAATGCTGGACAGATTAGAAAAACATCTGCTGTACTGAGGAACTACGTTAGGAGTCCATGGGCCCATTCTGCTTGGTGGTGGTGTAATGGTCTGGAGAATGTTTTCCTGGCACACATTCCCTTGATACCAGTTGAGTAATGCTTGAACAAGACACCTTACCTGAACATTGTTGCTGACAAAGAGCATCCCTCCTTGGCTACAGTTGACTGTTCGTCACATGGATACTTCCGGAAGAATAATGCAATGTGTCACAAAGTTCCCAGACCTTATTATCCTGTGTAACCTGTCCAACAACTTGTTGAATTCATTGCCCCACATTATCTGTTTCACAGGCTGTATTTTTTTATTTAAAATCCATGAACTGGAGCATTATATTTAACCCTGAACAGGTCCTGTTCAACCCACTGCAGCATTATCCATGGTGTTATTTACATGAATCCAAATTAGTGTTCCTCGTATTGAGGGTATCAGGGCTTTGGAAGCCACGGAGATTCTTCGAGTAGTGTTGGTATGAAGTGTGATTACTCTTCAGGACACAACATCCGTTTTATTAGCACTGAAACCTTAGACCAGCCAACACTGATGGGAGAACGTCACAATTACCGTAATGTTATGATTACCAGTTCACTCCAGTTCAGTGCTACAGGGGTATACAAATCTGTGACTGTAACTGTGACCAAGCTACAGGCGTGTATCATATTTTTTCTTGAAATATTAAACTCACTTTTAACATGTGATAGTTATTTACCAATCTATTTCGGTCCCGCATAAACTTAACTTGGAATTTTCAAAAAGGTTTAGAAATTCGAAACGATAATGCCATGCCTATGGCTAACCATGGAGCCTGCGAGTTAAATAAATGGGATAATATAAGCTTATTTAATCAAAAAACTGAGCAAAATCTTGCAAATCAATTTAACTAGTTAATGGATTCTGGTCGAAATTCAGCGCTCACCAGAACTCGGTTAAGACACAGGTACGAACGAATCACAGCGGGAAGTTTAAGGCACTTTACCTGGCTCTAAGAAGACTGCGTGTATGCGTATTTGCATAGTTTAAATCATCACACGTTACGTAAGGAAACCTTTACTTAGAACCAGACGTATGACCCGGAGAACAGACAGATATATACCATTGTACTCCAAGGAGGCAATTCATTCCACCGCTGATACACGTGAAGACACACATCAACAACACAAGACACATGGTTGGTTAATTAATTACAACATCTAGTTTCTATAACTGTTTAAAATGTTTGAGCCAAAAGACACATAACTACTGAAACGTGGATTTTCTCTGCGACCCAGTACTTAACCGAACAGTCTAACAAAACTTTTATCTATATGATAACACGTTAATTCCTTGTATTGCCAAGATAACGGACTGTTTGTGCCGTCTCCATCACTAGTAAGACAACTCGTAACTTACGAAGCTTTTTCCACATGGCGTGGTGGCAGGCAATGAACCCTCTGCGGATCGCAGCACACACTTCCTCGTAATCCTTCGACCAAAATCCACGCTGTTTTTTAATGCAATCCCAGAGGTGATTCCGCGCGAAATGCGCTGCCTCTGCACCCCCGTGACCGTCAAACACAGCAAAAAAAGCCAAAGATCCCTGAACACTAGTCTCGGTCGTTGGTCGGTGTACATCTTTCTGCGCCGATTCTCCTGCAACTGACACGGTACTTTTGTGTTCATTGTCTGTCGCGTTTTTCGTCACTTTTACAATGACAGGTGCATCGATAAATTCTTGAGGTGTACACAATTCTGCAGGTTCACCGGTAATAACTTCGTTATCCGAGTCGAGCTCGTCTCCGATCGGCGCTCGCTCCACCACAATCTCAGTTACATCCTCCATATATTTTCTGCCTCCCTGGTCGGAGAAGACGCTGACTCTCACAGACAACGCGTTTTCCATGCTGTCTACACTCTTGCCGTTTAATAAATAGACTGCTTTATCGTTAAAAATCGTGTCTCAATTGTGCCGAGTTCCTTGCAGGAACGTTGACAGCCTTCACCGTTCAGAATATTGTTTATTTTCTATGATTTGTAGGCATTCCCAGGAACAATGTGACGTCAACGATCTAGCAACTCGTAATGGAAGAGACGCAGCTTAATGCATCGCCCATTGGTTGTTTAGTTCATACGTTTCAGTGGAGGTTTTGGCAGACTCCTGTAGATGCGTTTATTACGCTGCCGAAAAGTTTTCAAACATGTTCGCGATTATGTCACTATCAGTAAAGGTTGGAGACCCTTAAAACGTTTTTCTATATTTTCTATATTTCTACATCTATATTTTGTTTTTAAAAAGTGTAACAAATCTGAGTTTCAGTGACCAAATAGTAAATTCACTTGGCAAGCCATTTGAATTGGGCAGTCAAACTGACAGTCATCACGTTTTACCTTTTAGCACGTTACCTGCAAATACGAACATTATGAATGTATGCATTTATAAAAGTATTTGATAGCACATTTATGGTGATGTAATAAACACAGAAAGCGCCATTCGAAAGCGCCACAAAATGTCTGAAACCCTATTCATATTTATTTTATATATTGTTTTCTTCTGTACATTGAGGTCTTTAAAGAGACATTTTTATTTGATTCCATGAATATAACGGGTTTTTAAAAATATATAATAGGAGATTTTAGAAGCTCATGTGGCACTCCAAATGATCCATATTCACCTGTCCTTCCTGTGCCTTTAAAAGGTCCTTTGTACCAATTCACAGTCCGAAGGCTCCCCAGGCGGATGTGAGTATATGTACAGTTTATTCTTAAGGGTTCAAATCAGAACCGTTTATTATCAATTCATATTGCATGTGATGTTATTGCCTGCAATTCTCAGGCATTAGAAACAATCAATTTACTCAATAACCATATTATTCTTCAGTAACTTAAAGATTTAAATTTAAAGAAAGACCATTCCTTAACAAAAGTAAAATATAATGCAACACTTTAGAACTTGCTTTATAACACATCTACATTTTAATGTGTTGAAAGGCAAGAAAAAAAAGACCACAGAATAAAAGTTAATTACACCTTTATGACTTCCAATATTGCTCTTATTTCAGGTACCTGTCAACCAGAATACATGTGTATGCTATGGTTCTATCTATAGTTCTTTCGTCCCTTCCATTAGGACAGAATATCCACATCATTTTATGGAGTGAATTTTATACCACTAAATATTTGGTACGGGTGTAGCCCAAGGGCTTCAGTAAGAGAGTGAAAAACTTCCAGGATACAGCTCATACAACAAATATACGATATATAGTCAAAATAAGCGATTTATGCACCGTACATTTTCATATTAATATAAATTATTGTTACAAAAATGTATATTATTTTTATTATTATTATTTGCTATAGCGCCCCCAAAAGCAAATAAAAGTTAGTGCTATATTGTCTAAAACTTCTGTAATTTTCCTCATTTAAATATCTGAAAAAAAAACAAACTATTGCAATTCATAAATAAAACATAAGACTTTGTTGCAATCCATTAATTAAACATCAAACTAGGAAGTATACGTGTAACTTTACAGATAATAATCATAAATAATCGGGCTGTGCAACTCCATAATGGCCTACAAAAGCCTTTTGCTGGTTCTTGTATTCATCAAGCAAGTTATTAACTACGCGTAATGAGGAGACGAGTTCTTTTTCACCGGTGTCACAGAGAGGGCGTGTCTGCCAAATGGGCGTGTCCCCCACCGCAAGACACACCTCTTTGCCCCTGTCTTCAGCCAAACATACTTGAAACAGCGCGCTAACGTCATATACGTAGAGTAGCTTTGAGGTGAAAATATAGTGGCGAAAAAAAAGGGGACTGTGGGAGATCTTTGGAATGGGAATGCTTGAGGAGTATGACAACTGGCTGAGTTTGTAATGTTTACGTAGTGCATTAAGTGGGAGAGTGGCTCTATGAGGACTTTCAAAGACGGGGAGTTTTATTTTGCGAAGTAGCTTGCCAGCTACGTAAAGCAGAGAAAAGAGGAGACTGGTTGGTGGTAGAGGAAAGGAAAACAACATGGCCGCCGTGGAGCTAGAGTGGATCCCAGAAACACTGTATAACACTGCAATTTCAGCCGTGGTCGATAATTACAGCCGATCACGTAGAGATATCCGGTCGCTTCCAGAAAATATACAGTTTGACGTGTACTACAAGGTAAGATTTAAGGCTAAATTAAACTAATTGAACGCTAGGCGTAGTTAGGATAAAACTGTATCGTGTCACAGCTGTCAGTGCAGATGATTGAGAGTAAGCTTGTCAATGTGAAAACTATGTCTCGTCTCTCACACAATTTTTAAATGTAAAGTAAATGACAACTGCTAAATTAGATTATTAGGGATGATTATGTGTTTTAAGATGATTCCTTTGTAGGATTTAAAAATGGAGCGTGGTAAGTGGCAAGTTAGCAAGCATTGCATCCCAGCATTAGCTAACGGCTAATTAGCCTGCCAGTTTTCGTCTATTCTCGTGACATTGACTCATTGTTACATTTTGTTACATTTATTAAACTGTTAAATGTTATATATACATATACATATACAATAGTCACTGTTTTCACACCGCGCTTTAGTGGTTTTGATATTTAAATTTAAATTCAAATCTGTGTCTGGGCCAATTCTATACTGATGTTGTGGTCCCAGCTGCGTTTATGGTGTAACTTTATTGGCAAAGTGAAGGTAGATGTCTCATTTCAGTACGTTTAACTAAGGACTGGGACTAAATCAAAAAGAAAATTGCCGATTTTAATTAAATTGTATTTAATGAGTTTTCTTTCTTAAGTATTTAATTTCTACTACATATTAATATAGTTTTATTTGTATATGTAGAAGAAATAAGAATACAAAAAGAGCGATTAGCGGGTTGTCAAAGTTTAATGGTTACCGCTGTCTTAAGCGCTTGACTTTGAGTAAGCATCAACTGCAGACTTCCTTATAATGATTGTAATATTCAAAAATATATTTTGTAAATTTTCTTTCCCGTACTGCTGTGGGAATTCTCAGCTAAATTTCACCCTTTATTGTGGCATTATAAGGGCAGTACTGGCGATAACTGTGATATAAAAAATGTTCCTTTTTATATAAAATATATGGGTTGTGCTATTGTGTTATGACCTTGTTAACCTGGCATTTATCTCTGCTGTGGTCCCTGTTGCCTCTGTCTTGCTCAATGTGTTTCCTTTTTGTCTCTCGCCGAACTCTGTGCCTCGTAGTTATACCAACAGGGTCGACTCTGCCAACTGGGAGGAGAGTTCTGTGAGCTGGAGGTATTCGCTAAAGTCCTGAGGGCTTCAGACAAAAGGTATTTGACAGTGGATTTATATTCTCGTGATGCAATGAAAGTCCAGAGGTCCTGAATGCCGCGTGCTTGTGCCAGTATACTACTGTGGTCGTGCATGATTCGCCGTCCAGTCCAGTCCACTAGGGCCTTGGTGTAAACTTAGTAAACATGTCTGGTCAATGCGAGATTATTTCTCCATAATTAGACGGACCAGTGGGTGTGCATACTTATCGGTAAATTCTTCGTTCGATATCTGTTTTATAAAAAAAATGTTAAGGAGAGAGCTGCGGAAACACTAGTGCTTCATGCATTCGATGCTGTCGGCCAAGAGAACGCACTCGCGCTTCTGCCTTCCATCTGGGACAACAGAGATATCTCTCAGAACATGAGATTACCCTGGGAGTTCCCAGCCATGAGGTCAACGTGACGCCCATGTGTTTATAGAGATTAGCACCGTGAATTGAATGAATTATTCTGTCAAGGCCTGCTGTTTGAGATCTGCTCCTGCGGATGGGCTCTGTCAAGACCGACAGTCTGTCTCTCCTCTTACACCCTGCAGGCACCTCCTGCACCACTGCTTCCAGGCTCTGATGGACCACGGTGTGAAGGTTGCCTCAGTACTGGCCAGCTCTTTCAGTCGACGTTGCTCTTACATCGCCGAGTCGGATGCACACGTTAAGGAGAAGGCCATTCAGTTTGGCTTCATTTTGGGTGAGTGCTGACTGCCCAGGGGCCTCCTACTTTTTTACTTTTCACCCTTTTTTTCATTTACTTACCACAGTACCAGTGCTAGTGTCACAGTAGAGAAGATTGAAAAGGTGTTATTCAGAGACCAAGCTACCAAGTTCCTTTAATTAAGTGCTGCAAGAAGGTACATAGGCAAGGGCTCCTTGTGCTATGTATAGAGTGCACAGCTAGGATTCTATTAACGATTACACCATCCACAAAGCGGTTCAAGAGCCTGTTATACGACTATAGAATGTAAACTCCAAAATAAACAGTTAAATTCAAGCGTCAGTTAAATTATGTTAACTAAGCACAAACAGTATAACGGATGGCCACTTGTAGTTAGGTGATGATAGCTGTTGATAGGTTGAGAAAGGGTAATATGCATTTGTTGAGTTTTTATAGTTTAGTCATTTGGAAGACTGAGTTGTATAGCTTGCCATGTTAAGTCTACTAACCCTAACCCTGCGACTTACTGCTGCTCCCTACTAACCCTAACCCTGCAACTTATTGCTGCTCCCTACTAACCCTAACCCTGCAACTTATTGCTCCGGTAGTTTAACCACGTTTGCTTATGTGTCATGTGATACTTTGCTAATCGGACGGGCAGTAAGGGGGTTGTGACATGTTTTTTGGCTCTTGGGGTGATGGAAGCTCTTTAAGCTGTTCCAGGATGCCTTTTGTTGCAAGATGAGCAGTAACACTGGCCCTGTTCTCCAGGGGGCTTCCTGTCGGACGCCGGCTGGTATGGGGACGCCGAGAAGGTGTTCCTGTCCTGCCTGCAGCTGTGCACGTTGCACGACGAGATCCTGCACTGGTACCGTGCTGTGGAGTGCTGTGTCAGGTGAGCTTGTGCTGACTCGCCACAATCGAGATGGCTCTGTGGTCGGGTCCGAACAAGATTGTGTGCTTGCCGTATGCTTTCGCTTGAGTTGCTTTTGTTAGCTAAAGGAGTCGATTCTGAAGAACTGGTGAAACACCCCCAGATGCTAAATTAAGTTGTTGAACTGTGAGCATTTCATCTCCTCTGGCCCACCCCCAGGTTGCTCCACGCCCGCAATGGTAACTGCAGGTACCTTCTGGGGGAGGACACCTTCAAGCTAGCCCAGTCATATACGGATAAGCTGGCAAAACACGGGCACCGAGCCAACAAAGCGGCCCTCTACGGCGAGCTGTGTGCCCTGCTCTTCGCCAAGAGCCACTACGATGAGGTGGGTGGGACCGACAGAGTGTGACCCTCGCCCCACCAGGGACGGGTCCAAGCGGGTTGTTTCACACCTGCCCCCATTGTGTTTCCCAGGCGTACCGGTGGTGCGTAGAAGCCATGAAGGAGATCACGGCAGGGCTGCCTGTTAGAGTAATTGTCGACGTCCTCCGGCAGGCTTCGAAGGTGAGGCCTCCCTTCCTCCTGTCATTGTTTTGGTGGATCGCTGATGCCTAATGAATGGATTGGGAAGCGCAAGGAAGGTCTTGCCCATGGCCGGGTTTCCTCTGTGTTTCTGTATAAACCATCGAGCGACGCATGATTCTGCTCATTTACAGCGGTCTCGTTTCCAACCTTTAGCGGTCAACGCTCACTTTAGCGGTTGTGATTTCTCAGCCTTTTTTTATTTATTATTATTTATTTATTTATATATTTTTTACTTGTTAGGCCTGTGTTGTAAAGCGGGAGTTTCGGAAGGCAGAACAGTTGATAAAGCACGCAGTGTTTCTGGCTCGGTGAGTTCTTCTAATGTACTTTACCATTTAGTTGAATTTATTCCTATGTTACTCTTTGCAGTCTTATCCGTTCCCTTTATTTCTGGCAGGGAACATTTCGGACATAAACACCCCAAATATTCAGACACTCTCCTAGATTACGGGTTTTACCTACTTAATGTGGACAACATCTGTCAGTCGGTCGCCATTTACCAGGTGAGTCTGTCAGCTGTGGGGAAGATTTCTTCTAAACAGGCAACCCAGGCAACATTGTTAACCCGTGTGTGCGTGTGTTTGGGATTTCAGATGGCCCTGGACATCCGGCAGTCAGTGTTCGGGGGGAAGAACATCCATGTTGCTACGGCACACGAGGACTTGGCTTACTCGTCCTACGTGCATCAGTACAGCTCTGGAAAATTTGACAATGCACTGTGGGTATTCTCCAAAGTGTGCGTGTGCGTGTGCGTGTGCGTGTGCGTGCGCGTGCGCGTGCGATCCCTTTGAGAAATCCTGATGCCATGCTCTCTCTCCCACTGATCCTCCCAGATTCCATGCAGAACGTGCCATAGATATCATCACTCACATTCTCCCTGAGGACCATCTGCTGCTGGCTTCCTCCAAAAGGGTGAAAGGTACCACAGCTTTCACAACTGTTCTCTTTACCGCTGCCCTGACAACCGATGTTGAGATGTTTTCAGTGTCTCTGCTTTCTCAATGTTTGTTTTCTTCAGATATGAATGTTTTTTTTGTTCCTATTTGTTTTCTAGAACTAGGTTTTGTTTACTTGGTCTAACTCTGAGGAGGTGGCTATTATGTATATGTGTGGGTGGTGTGTGATAGACTTTTGTCATTTTAGGAGTGGGAGTTTAGGGAAAGCGCAGTATACCCGGGTGGTGTGGGGAGTTTAGAGAAGTTGCTATAGTGTGGACTCCTAAGGCTCGTTGCACCTAACCGGGTTTTGACCCCCAGCCCTCATCCTGGAGGAAATTGCCATCGACTGCCACAACAAAGAGACTGAAGAGAGGCTCCTTCAGGAGGCACACGATCTGCATCTCTCCTCCCTCCAGCTGGCCAAAAAAGCCTTTGGGGAGTTCAATGTCCAGACAGCAAAGCACTACGGCAACCTGGGCCGGCTCTACCAGTCCATGCGCAAGTTCAAGGTTAGGGTCCCCCTGCCTCCCTCACTTGCTCCTTTCCAGACTTTTCAGTCAGACACGGATGCAACAGCAGAAAGTAATTCCGATACACACAAATGGATTTGCTATCACATTGGTTTATCGACTGTAAAGTGTTTTATGGTAAACCTCACTGATTTTCCTGAACAAAGAAAAATGTATGTATTTAAAAATGTATCAAAACAAAAAAGCTTTGTTGACTTGCCACATTTTTGAATGTAGTGCAAAAGACAATTGTGAAAACGGTAAAAAATAAATGAATATATAAGATTTAGATTTGGAACGTTTTATAAATAGTATGGATCAGGTTTATTATTTGCACTAAGTGCTCAGTCTGTGTAGCAGGCGTTTTAGACATATTTAGCTGTTGTGTCTGCTGGCTGTCTGACCTCCTCCAGTAGGATGGCCCATTTTTTTCTGTCGCTCAGAGAACTGAAGTCCAGGATCTGCCGGAGAGCATGTGAAAGTGTGTGTGTCTCTTGTTGTTGGTGTATTTGGGGCAGCGCAGCAGGAAGTGTAGCTCGTCCTCCACTTCTAGCTCCTACTACCGACACGGGTTTCTCTTCTCCGGGCTTCCTGGCCTGCCCTGTCGGCCCTTCTCCACAGCCAGGCTGTGGCTGCTCCGTCTGTGCTGGCTTAGTATTGGTTCTCTTGTGATAGTGGGCAGGGATTGGGCCAGTGTGGGGTTGCATTTCCTTGGGGGCTGTACAGGCAGAGCCTTTGTTCCTTCTGCGGCTGGTGCATCTTAGCTCAGCGAGGGACTGCTCTAGTGAGTTGATGGCAGACTGCTGGGCTCCTGAGAGCAGCAGTGGGAAGCAGCCCAGTTCAATATGCCAGTGGACCCCCACACCTGTCTGCCATGCAGGAGGACTAGAGAGATCACACTGTCAGATGTTAAGCCAGGTCCTTGCTGGGGCCTTTAGGTTTTTGAGTATCCATTCAGGATGAGTTGAAGCCTTTGTGACTGGTTCTAGTCCAACGGCACAGAGATGCTCCACCGGACACGGGCACGCAGAAAAAAAAAAAAAGAGTTTTTGGAACACGAGACGAGGTGCAAGGTGGAGCAGGATTCTCAGAACACGTGAGGGAGTTCTCTTCACTGAAACTCTGATGGCAGAAATCTCCTGTTCGGGACAACTTTCTGCCATCAGAGTAAAGCACCATGGCTCAAGCCTTAAATGCAGAAAGGTCAGAGCTTTTACAACCTCTGCTTTGCCAGACTCACCTTTGATCACCCGGTTGGATAATCTGTTTTATTTTTTTTCCTCCATCTGTGGGACTGAATCACTTGAGAGAATAGACACTGAGTCTACCAGAGGAGATTATTTTATACATCTCCCTGGACCTCCTGGTGTTTCCTTTTGCGATGTCTTGAGCAGGTTGAAAATGGTATTGCATCCCTTGTAGCCAATGACACTAAAGGATCCTAGTGGATCAGGCGTTGGACTTGTCACAGGCAAATTTTTAATCTGAGGAGCAGCACTGGGTTCTATATTCTATATTGCATTTTTTTGGTAATACTTCCGTAAATATCCATCTTATTAAAACATTTATCATGTAAAATTGTAAATAATGAAATCCGTTCTGGCCAAGAGGGCCTGCGGAGGGAAGTAATTGGAAGGTGCTTGTTCCTGGCTGGTTGTGGTATAAGTAATTGGCTGGGCTGGCCAGCTGAAGTGACTGCGGTGTCCTTGTGTATGTAACGGCCTGTCCTGGCTGCGTTGTCTGTGTGCAGGAGGCTGAGGAGATGCACATCAAGGCCATCCAGATAAAAGAGCAGCTCCTGGGCCAGGAGGATTATGAGGTGGCGCTGTCTGTCGGGCACCTGGCCTCCCTCTACAACTACGACATGAACCAGTATGATGACGCCGAGACTCTATACCTGCGCTCCATTGCCATCGGTGAGTGAGGGCCTAAGGTTGGACACCTTTTATAATGGTCATGTTTTGCCCCGAAATATCCATGTTCACTCACCACCCACCCCCTGACCTCACGCAGGGAAGAAGCTGTTTGGGGAGGGCTACAGTGGACTGGAGTACGACTACCGGGGTCTGATCAAGCTGTATAACTCTGTGGGGAACTACGAGAAGGTGTTTGAGTACCACAACGTCCTGTCCAGTTGGAACCGGCTGAGGGACCGGCAATTTGCAGTGGCTGACGCCCTTGAGGACGTCAGCTCCTGCCCCCAAGCCACAGAAGATGTGATCCGCTACTTCCTGCTGTCACAGAGCCAGGGCCCAGCCCCCCAGCTTCGCGATCACGACCGTGGACGGGAACGCACCCATGTGGATGCCCGTGCGGACCTGCCCACTTAGCCCCTGAAGGCCAACACCTCGAGTGGGACACAAGGCAGTAGTTGGATGGGGTGGTCTATAATGGTCCAGTCTGTCCCCCTCCATCACGCCCAGCCCTCAACCAGAGCCTTACTTTGACTTCAGGAATGGTTAGGGGAGTGGGGGTTGCTGGTGGGGCCTACACGGCGCTGTGCACGGGAGGAACGCCTCCCAAATGCCTCCCAATCACTTTCCTCTTTATTGCTTCCGATCCTTGGATCAGACTCTGCGAGCAGCTTTCAGAAGAAAGGGAAAGGGAAGCCGCACTCACACACTGTGTAGCTTTAGCATCCTCCATGGAAATGTAGAATAACCACTGTTCTGTTCGCTTTTGTTTCGTTTTGTTTTGTTTGCATTCAGACAAGCAGATTTATAGGCCTTGGAAGTTACTTTTTTTCTTCAGCAAATGAAAGGGTTTCGAAAATCTTCAAGGTTTAAAATGAGCCAAGTACAGCAGCCAGGCCTGGCTAGGGTTTTGGACCAATAGAAAGTGTGTTAGTGAGTGGGGCCTGTGAATGTCTTGCTTTAGTGAATATCCCGATTTTTTTCAGTGCTCTAGGTTTGTCTTACTGTAGTACTCTACGGCGCATGTTTTAGGGAAGCGCTACTTAACAATAAGCCTTGTTTTTCCTTAATGTAACCTGCTGGGTTTGGTCCTTTTTAATATGGGAGAGACTGGGTAAATGTTTTCAACTTAGTTAAAAGGTAAATGTAAATACCAATAAGTTTGGAGGTTTATAGGCGGGGCTTGGGATCTGCCTGTGTGGTATATAATCCCACTGTCTGCCACCAGGTCTTCCCTGGGTTTTTAAAGACTTTCCGTTTTGGATGGGATGTTCTCTCACCTCTCATCCGGCAGTCCCCTATTCTGAAATTGGGGCTAGTCCCCACCTGTGCCTCTGTAGGAGTACCTTGGGAAGGCTACTCACCGTTGTCTGCCCTTCAGTATTATTATTATTATTATTATTATTATTATTGCTAATACATTGGTTTCATCAGAAGCTTCAAGCCTGAGCAGTTACTGTGAAGCTGCCTGCCTGTATATGAAAGTTGTTACTCAATAGAAGATGTTGAAGCTTTGGGAGTACGCTGTAGTGAGTCACCTTTGCAGACCGTGCAGTGTTACATTACATATATAGAGAAATATTATTTGGTATGTTACGCTTGTGCTGTGCACACACGCCAGCTGCAAATGCATGGCTCTGTGTAATGACTGATTCACCTCTTCAGCTGTGAAACACTGTACTCTACCCATCTTATGTATATTATTATAACTCTTAGGCACACTGAGATGGTGGTCACGGTCTAAATAAATTAAAGTAAAATGGATCGGTTGTCTCGGCTAGCTCAGACACGTTCACAATGACTGGAATACCGGACACCAGGGTATGGACCATGCTGTAGTGTGAGGTGGGGAATGATGTGCGAACCCTGATCAGGACTCATCTCTGGTATGGCAGTGGTTCTCAATCCTGGTCCCAAACGACCCCCGTGCATGCATTTTTTCATTCTAACCATTCGCTTAACCACTTATTAATAATACTTATTGCCTTAACGTAATTTAGTAATTTTTCTGCGTATTGCAGTTAGTGAGATTCAAAACCTCCTAAATTGGGGTTGAGAACATCTGTGGTATAAGGTTAAGATACAATGCAAGAAGTTGGTTCCCTCTCGACTGAATAGCCTTATTACAAATGCACATCGCATTTTAAGTAAAGTGCTCATGTGGAATTTTTGCTAAGTATTTGTGGTAGTTAATGTATGTTCTTCATCCCTCCCAACTCGCTTCTTAACCCCTTCTGATCAGCATAGATTTTAAAATTTGTATGGCACATGTTAGACGTGAATATGGAAGATAACATAGCATTTTTCCATACCTTGAATTGTATACAATGAATTGTTGAGGATTCAGGCCCCTTTGGCTCCACCAGAACCACTTTCACTTTCACCCTTCTTTGGTGCAAACTGCAAGTTTGTGGGTAGATAAACTTGACTACTCTTTAATTAAAGTTTCTTTAATTTGCTAGTGTACAGACACTGAATACAGTACAGACCATGCTGTGTGACCATCAATTCATATTCAACTAACTTTTGTACCCAACATTGTGAACTTCCACAACTACTGCCGAAAGAGACGACACTATCTGCTAAATATAAATTGCTAGAGTTTTGTAGATTTTGTGTGTCAGTTTGTCTGTTTTTCTCTCACTGTTCAATATTCATTTGTGGCAGTAGCAGGATCTCTATAAACACCTTAAAAAAGGTTCACCATAATGATTTGTTTCTCTTGATGTTGCTGCACCTGGTATGCAATGCTGTGTATAAGTCATGCACTATATTGACAAAAGTACTGGGATACCTACACATTACACCTACAGGAGCTTTTATGACATCCCATTCTAAATCCATTGGCTTTAATATCGAGTTGGTCCCCACTTTGCAGCTATAACAGCTTCCAAAGATTTTGGAGTGTGTCTGTTGTAATTTTGGCCCATTCTTCCGGAAGAGCATTTGTGAGGTCAGACACTGACGTTGGATGAGAGGGCCAGGTTCGCAATCTCTGTTCCAGTTCATCCCAAAGGTGTTCGATGGGGTTGAGGTCAGGGCTCTGTATGGGCTAGTCAAGTTCTTCCACACCAAACTCATCCAACCATGCCTTTATGGAGCTTGCTTTGTGCACTGGGGTACAGTCATGCTGGAACAGAAAAGGGCTTTCCCCAAACTGTTTCCACAAAATTGAAAGCATAGAATGTCTTGGTAAGCTGAGGCTTTAACATTTCCCTTCAGTGGAACTAAGGGGCCTTGGCCAACCCCAGAAAAACAACCCCATAGCATTATCCCTCCTCCACCAAACTTTACAGTCGGCACAATGCAGTCAGGCAGGAAACGTTCTCCTGGCATTCGCCAAACCCAAACTCGTCCATCAGACTGCCAGATAGAGAATCGTGATTCATCGCTCCAGAGTACAGTGGTGGCTTGCTTTACACCACTCCATCTGACGCTTGGTGATGCAAGGCTTGCATACAGCTGCTCGACTATGGAAACCCATGCCATGAAGCTCCCAGCGCACAGTTTTTTGTGCTGATGTTAATGCCAGAGGAGGTTTGGAACTCTGCAGTTATTGAGTCAGCAGAGCGTTGCCTCAGCACTCGGCGACCCCGCTCAGTAACTTTACATGGTCTTCGTGGCTGGGTTGCTTTGGTTCCTAAGCGCTTCCACTTAGCAATAATACCACTTACAGTTGATCATGAAGTATCTAGGAGGGAAGAAATTTCACGAAGTGACTTGTTGCAAAGGTGGCATCCTATTAAAGTACCACGCTCGAATTCAGCGAGCTCTTTAGAATGACCCATTCTTTCACAAATATTTGTAAAGGCAGACTGCAGGGCCAGGTACTTGATTTTATACACTTGTGACAATGGGACCTAAAATTCTAATGAGGGCATTGAAGAGGTTTATGGTTTTCTCCAACAACCACCCCCTATCCACTCGTTGCTTTACAGAAAATTTGGAAGGTAGATGGGAATTTTCAAGAGTTTGGCGTTGCACATGGTAATCTTAGGCTTACGTACAGCTGCTCGGCCATGGAAACCCCTTTCATGAAGTTCCCAACGAACAGGTCTTGTGCAGACATTGCTTCCAGAGGCAGTTTGGAACAGACGATTTTACACATGCTACAAGCTTCAGTGCTCGGCAGTCTGGTTCTGTGAGCTTGTGTGGCCTAGCACTCAGCGGCAGAGCTGTTGTGCTCCTTTTTTTTGTTCCTAGAGGTGCTGCTCGAACCCTGCTAGCGATAGCCCCTCTTACTCAAAATTAGGTAGTAGGTTAACAAGCACTGAACTCCTTGTGTGAGAGCAGTTAATTTCCTGCTCAGTAGTGCTAACTTCTTAGCACCTCTTGTTTCGTGTGATGAAGCCCTCCGATGGATGATCCAGCATACGTAATCAGGTTCAAGATGACATTCATGACAGACATAAACAAATGCTGCATTACAACACCAATGTCAAGAGGCTGAAGATTGCAACAGCGCTGGATCCAAGGTTTAAGGACCTGAAGTGCTTTCCCAGAGCTGAGAGAGTTGAGGTCTGGACGATGGTCCCCTGTTGAGGGATGAGGAGTTCCCACGCCAGCGTTCAGTGGAAGCACCGCAGCCACCCGAAAAGAGAATGTCCCTCCTGCTGGCCTCAGATTCAAAACCAGATGAAGAGTTGGAGTCTGATGAGAAATGCCTACTCTGATACGAAGTTGTTGAGCCCTGAAAATCTAAACTGGTGCCTGAGATACTAGAAAATACATTTTCTGAACAGAATGGGGGCCCTACACTACACATCTCAATGTGAAGAGAATCTTTGTGTTCATAATTATCATGCTTATTATTTATTTTCATTTGAAGCGGATATGTTGCAACTGTATTCTGTTTACAATGATCTAATTCTGTTCTATTTGCAGGCCTTTTCCCTAGTTTCCATGTGTACTATTGTGTTGATGATTTGTTTATGAATCTATCTTATCATGCATCATCAATACTGCATAGAAAAAAATGCAGTTATACAGCTAACTAGTTTTGGATTATTTTCTCCAAGGATTATTTTATGCTACTTTGGCCCTCCTTTCTATTTAAATTGGCTTTAGGACATAGAGGACCTGTAATATGCTGTTATTTTTACCTTTGCTTATGTGGTTCCTCACCCATAGCCTCATAATGGTTGGAGTAAAGAAGTCTTGTTCATAAAAGGTTTTTTAAAACATTTTTTTTATTGTTTAACCTGTATTATCTGATCCCAGACCTCGGCAGTTGGTTTTTCCACAGTCAGTTCCCACAGTTTTCTTTCTATTCTTCACTTTAGTCAAAAACCCTTTGCTGTCATTGCGATATTCATTCGCCTAAGCCTTTTTATGAAAATACAGCAAATACTAGCTGTCACAGGTTGACATTTGGGGTGAAGAGGGTAGGCAACACAAGAGATGCACTTCCTTTTATGAAGAGGAATGGCTGCTCAGTGTGTATCACTGAAAAAACTTTTTTTTTACTGCACACCACAACTAGCGGTCTACACCAATGACTGTAAATAGATATGGACGCTTAGGAGTCTGAGGACTTCCTATCCTACATACCTATCCTACGACGTACTCGTCGCCATTGAGCGTACAGTATTCACTCGGGTAAACTACACAACAAAAATGTGGGAGCCAAAGGCAGCCTCTGCTGATAGAGCATGTGCACTAGGCTACTTTAGTTCTAAACAACGTGAGAAGCGGGAGAGAAAGACCCCTAACGCTTGTTAGAAGCAAGAAAAATGCTTCTGTTGTCAGATTTAGGCCATAAAGAAGATGACCATGGTATGAATCTGTTCATTTTGAACAGGAAAATCACGCTAGAATCAACCTAATTTGGCCAGAAACAATACCGACTGGTATTGGAACTACATTGGGGCAATGTCTTTTTGGGCAGAACTACATGGGTTACACTGATGTGGCCACTAGGTTCCCTGGCATGTCTGCAGAATGGCCGATTGATCACCTTGTGTACACTTGGCCATCTTCACAATCTCTATCATGGGGACTACACTTGTGGCCATGCACACAGTCACTACTTCACCACCTGAACTCAAGAAAGGGGTGTTGGTGTGTCTATGTAACGTTTATATTGGAAATGGCCTATTGGATCACTCCTCACTCATTGTACGGAAATCTCAACCATATAATTTGTGTTTTAGTTTCACGTTAAAAAAATAGTGGTCATTATCAGTACAGCAAGTTTATCTGTTTTTGGTCTTTAAATTGCCGTATCTCAAAATAACCATTATCCAAACTTCTTTCCACACACTCTGGCCTTCCTCCTCTAGAGAATAAGCAGGTCAGTGGTATAGCAATCTGACTCCTTCTCATTCATCACCTTCTCTCTTCCCCAGCTGCAAATCGCACAGGGAGTTCTCCCACCTCTCCCTTTTCCCTGTGATTGTTTGTTAGCCTGCCTCCTCCACAGTCCCACCATCCCAGGCTCCATCATCAAAAGAAAAATTAGTGTTGAGGACAATGCATTTATGTTCCACGTTCCTGCCACTGAAATCATCATATTTGCCTTTTAAACAGAACCCTAGAAAAGCAGTGTGTTGCAGTGGTATAAAAGATTGGATTGTTATTTTCTTATTTCTCCGTTTCTCATTTTTGGACAGAATGCCAAGTTCCCTCAAGTTTAAGGTGTGCGTATGTGCTAATTGTAACTGTAAGACCAGCTGGACTCTCACCATCTATGCCTCAGGTTGTGGACAGCCCCAAAGAGCTCTGTAAAAAGTTATGGTGTATAGATAGGCTTACATTTAAACGACTACATGGTTTGCTCTACACTAAGAGCTTTAAAAAAGCCTAACACTAATCCACTCTTTAAACTCCCATAATCTGAATGTCCCTAATGTCCCTTTCTAAACTGCGATCTTGACTTGTTTCCACTAATTTTCCCAGAAATCAAATAATAGAAAGATTATGGATATTTCTGTGAAAATAAATAATTTATGTGAACTGTATTATTGGTTTATTTAGCTTTAGCTTTGGTCCCCAAAGTACATTTTGTTACATTATACTAAGAAGTATTAATTCCGTACGCTCATATGGTCCTTTGCCTTCAAGTTGAAGCGACTACTACCGATTTTCACGGAGTTGTATGATGCTGGGTTAGTCATCTCAGTAATGACCAAAGCAACGTGGGTGAGGAATATTTTCTGGGGTGAGTCTCCAGTGGCTCCAAGCAGAGCGGCAGCTCTTCCGCTTCCGCATTTTACGGAAAACCAACCTAGCACCAGCAGATCTTACTTATTTCTGTTGGTAATAGGGCCTACACTTTTCACGGTTGTCATGGTTTTCACCTGGGCTCCGGAGGTTTCCCTTACCTGATCCTGTTTTGATTTCTTCACTGCAATAGAAAACTGCAGCAGAAAAAAAAAACTGGGCTACAAAATGGGTCACCCTTGATAAAAGGAGAACACGCCGAAATATCTAGTCTGTCATAGAATGTACTCAAACGGAGGTCACACCCAAATACAAAGCAGTTTCTCTTGAGGATCGGAACTCCAACAAAAAAAGTGCAATGGGATTACCATGGAATATTTACCATGGTATTTTCATGTTAAATTGGACAGTACCACGGTACAAAATACCATGGAGACAGGCAGCTTACATCTATTGGTAGTTTAAAAATACAGGGCTGAGCGAACTTCCCATTGAGTTACTGTTCTTATAAATTATATAAACCGTAGCGGTTGTTCAATCACAGTGTGTGAATCCTCGCAATACGTAAAATATTATATATCTAGCAAGCGATTATAAACATGGTTTATATTAAATGTGCGGTAGTTACAAGTATTTTAGTAGGCAAACTTGACAATACAAATAGCAATTATTGTATAGTAAATCTTCACGTATTTGTCGTCGTTACGAAGGACTG
Source organism: Hiodon alosoides (assembly GCA_025775065.1). NCBI lineage: Eukaryota > Metazoa > Chordata > Actinopteri > Hiodontiformes > Hiodontidae > Hiodon > Hiodon alosoides. The sequence continues at coordinate 2,977 of JAOYSI010065814.1, read as the reverse complement.
GTTGCTATAGTTGCGAATTGGTGCAAGAGGATGTGTGTGTGTGTGTGTGTGTGTGTGTGTGTGTGTGTCTGAGTGAGTGAGTGAGTGGGGGGCAGCTGTGGTGTGTGCGCGCGCTGGGTTCTAGGTTAGTTTCCCGGATGGAGTTCCGTCGCCATTTTTAGTCTTGTGCTACCGGTAGAGTGGGGAAGCTGAGCCGCTGCCGCTCCGCTAGGAACCACCGACTCAGACACTAGCCCACCATCGAGCCTCTTTCCCTCCGCTCGCAAAACAACGCCTGCCCCGACTCCAGCACGATGGGAGATCGAGAGGACCTAGTGTACCAGGCCAAACTTGCCGAGCAGGCTGAAAGATACGATGGTAAGACGGGAATTGGTACGCTTTCGTGATAGATAAGGTGTTGCAGAGTAGATTTCTCTCACACACTCGTTCGCTCCCTGTTCTCTATACCCTCCCTCTAGCGGGGGGCTTGGAAGAGAGGGAGAGGTCCTTTGAAGATGGATTCTCTTTGTGAGGGATCGTGGAAGGGACAAAATGGCGGGCGGTGGGAGGCTGTCTCGGTAGGGCATAGACAGGTTACAATGTGATATGGGAAAAGGCCAGAGGTTGTTGGAAAGAATGAAAGACGTAGACATGGGGACTCAGGCGTCTACTGCTACGCTTTAGTTGTAATACGTTGTGAACCCCGCCGTACTCCTTTATTTTATCGGGAATTGCTTAAAATTAAGACACTTATAAAATGGCGGCTAACAATGGTTGATAACTAAATTACAAGGTAGCTAGCCAGCCTGCGAGCTCACATAAGTGCGTGCAGGATGCAGTGTCTGCTTATAGACGGCTAGATGCTATATTTAAGGAGGCAGTTGTTTTAAAGTCAATAGTCTTAAATGAAGTTGCATATTTATTAACCCGATCCCCAGCTATGCGCACACAGGTATAAGTGGCCAAAGTAAAGCATTTTAAGGGTGTAAGGAACACGGGGTTGTGTAGTTTCCCATGTAAAAACAGATGGATTATTTTTGACAGCTGGCTAACGTAGTAATTTTAATTCCCTAGTTAAATTATGTTTAAAGTACAGTCTTGAGATACTTTTATGTAGTTAATGCTAATGTTTGTGTCACCGTGACGTGGGGTTTGTATCTGGCGACGTCGATAAAATGGTGTTAATAGAGGCTGAATTTTTGACGCATGTAGTTAATGAATAACTAGCATATACAGCACGGATGTCTTCCACAATAACGCATCTGAAAACTACTGACGTCGATTAGGTCACGCCGGACAGATATTTAACTTGCTGGCCAAAGATTTAGTGAAAAGCAGAACGATAACAAGTTAGCGACACTGCTTGTTGAAAATTGGGGTGTACAACTCGCGTCTCAGAATGCCTGCTAGCTTTGCAAGCAATGCACGTGATGCGACTGGCCTTTTATATTTCAACACGATTGAACAATTTTATTTAAATTTTGATTGTAGAAATGTGGAGTGAATTTAGTTGGCAGTACCTCCCACAACCTGTATTTCTTTCATTTTTAACCAAACCTTAGATTTGTGGTTAATAGCTTTGTGTAGAAGCGGTATTTTTTCTCTCTCGTACGTTCTAGCCATCTATTTTAGTTGTGCGTTAGTGGGTGTGGTGGCCATAACCTAGTGCAATGTACAGAACACTCGAGGGCAACTTTTAAAATGATCCTATAGACAGCTAACGTATCCTGATGGTCTTGGTTATTTTTAATTTTACTTATACAAAGTAATTCACTTATTTCACTATAATCCTAGGTTACAGTCCACGTTTGAACAGAGGTAGAACCGAATGAAAATGGCGGTGGTGTGGTTTCCGATCCAGTTGGGTAGCTGAGATAGCTACCTGTGTAGTGTGATTGGAGTCTGCTTAGCTGGTCGCGGTAAATAATAAACGTATCCCGTTTCCTTCCGCTTCTTCCTCGTGATTATACGCCACGGCCCCGAACAAAGGAACAATAATTTAGACGCATTCATGTGAAGGAGGAATTCTCTCAGCATTATGAGATAAGAACGAAGGCCCCTCCCTACTTCTGGCGACCCGCGGGGTTCATCCATTAAAAAGAAGCTGACGAGGAGGAAAACGATCCGGCTGTGCTACTACAGGCTGAAGGCGCACGAGCGTTAGGTGTTGCGCGCCTGTGTGTATTCAAATAATTTCAGTTAATTCCGATTATTCATAAACCTGACTTCCAGGCTCTTATTGTATTTTCTTTAAAATGACCGTGTTAAGTTGCACACGTTTGTAATAGGCTTATATTATTGTATCGACATCAATCTTGCTGGAAGAAGCTGCTGGGGAAAGTAGGCTTTTTTTTTTCTGCGAGATTGTCAATCACAGAAAACCACTTATTAAACAGACTTTCAGTTACTTTTTGTTTTGTTTTTTCAGACGGATCTTAACCAGACAAACTGACAACTCACAATTTAACCTATTGATTTACCTTTTTAAACTGGTGGCTATTTACTGAATACAAGTTAAGTAACTTGCTTGAGGGTGCAATAGCAGTACTGATTGTTTGCCTCCACCGTGTGCTTGAGCTTTTTTTTGTCTTGTTCAATGTCCCTAGTCCCAGTTGCGACTACTTGTGATATTGTTTTCTTCAATGAGGCACTGTGGTGCTATTGTTACGGGGAATGCCAAGAGTTACCGATGTCCCCGGACAGACAAGCTCCGTAGGATCCCTTCTAGGAGGTGAAATGCTGCTTCTTTTTTTTTTTTTTTTTTTTGCTGCTTCTGGTTTACAAGGAACAAATCATAGGCTCTCAGCCGGTGGCCTTCGGTGGGGGTGGGGGGTCTTGGGAAGGGGGACATGCACAAACTTGTCTGTTATGTAATGATTTCGCCACAGCCCGAGATCAGATCCATGCACTGTCGTCACCCTGGGGGGGGGGGGGGGGGGGGGGGGGGGGGGGGCGGGGGGGGGGCGGGGGGGGGGGGGGGGGGGGGGGGGGGGGGGGG
>JAOYSI010065803.1:0-23048 GCA_025775065.1 Hiodon alosoides | reverse complement strand
AGTCCAGTGGCGGTGTGCTTTACACCACTCCATCCGACGCTTGGCATTGTGCTTGGTGATGTAAGGCTTGCATACAGTTGCTCGACCATGAAAACCCATGCCATGAAGCTCCTGGCGCACAGTTTTTGTGTTGATGTTAATGTCAGAGGAGGTTTGGAACTCTGCAGTTATTGAGTCTGCAGAGCGTTGGTGACTTTTACGCACTATGCGCCTCTGCAATCGGTGACCCCGCGCTGTAACTTTACATGGTCTGCCACTTTGTGGCTGAGTTGCTGTTGTTCCTAAACGCTTCCACTTAGCAATAATAACACTTGCATTTGATCGTGGAATATCTAGGGGGAAAGAAATTTCACGAACTGACTTTTTGCAATGGTGGCATCCTATTACAGTACCACGCTGAAATTATGTGAGCTCCTTAGAAGACCCATTCTTTCACAAATGTTTGTAAAGGCAGACTGGATGGCTAGGTGCTTGATTTTATACACCTGTGGCAATGGGACTGAATGAAACACCTGAATTCAATGATTAAGAGGTGTGGCCAAATACTTTTGTCCATATAGTGTACATCTGAAGAACAAAATACTTAAGTTGGCAAGTCATTAGGGATTCTTCCATTATCTTGTTCAGCTATTTTATTATCTTCACTTATGCATTGTCATGTAAGCAACTTGCTATGGATAAGGATGCTGGGATTTACATACTGTTTTATTCATGAAATTTGAACCTGGTATATGAAAGTGATTACTTGCCTCTCTTTAAGAGTTTTATGGCACAATCAGGAACCAGCATGCTGAAAGCTTAAAACCCCAGTCTCTGCCTTTCTGTCAAGGAGGATGAGTGCATGTGATGGAATTGCTGTGATGAGCAATTATTGTTCCCAGCTGAAAATATTCTGCTGTCAGAAAGACTAAGCTGAGTGGGTGCCCTCATGTAAGCCTTCTATACTTTTTATTATTTATTTTTTTACTTTTAAACTCTATACAGTATATGTTTCGACTACGCTTTTACCCACTGTAAAAGAACACATTATTTATAGAGTGCTGGTTCTGAGCCATCCCTTAGCCATAAGGGTCCCAGAACCCAAAGATCTTGCTTTTTGCTGATTTCTACCATGAGGCAGTTTTACAGGTTTTTTTCAACACTTTCAATTAAAAGTCTCACCGGGATAATTTAATGGCTTAGCAGTAGCTTGGGACATTTCTTATAATTTTACATTAATACCCATTACCCTTGTATACATTCATATATTTACTGCAAAAATTCAAGTTAAGTACCTTGCTTAAAGATTCTACCGCAGTACTTTGAACTAGGTTTCCTTATCTTATCTTATCTTCCTCTTGTCCTGAGTTATATCATTTTGTGGCAGTACGTATGATGTTTTGAATCATTGTTGATTATTTATCCAGTAACAGTATATTCTTGTTTCAACAATAGTCATTTAAAAATTAGTTACTTACCATTCTTTTTTCTGAGGCATCAAACATAACTAGTTTCGAATAAACTATGAGTTAAAATACCCCAACCAAATTGTACACGTAAATGTTCAGTCACAATTAAAGCAAAAAGAACTGAGAGGTTTTGTGTAACACAGATAAATCTTAGTATAGGTTGTATAATATCTACAATGTTATTGTACTTAATATTGTTTTGTTGCATATTTTGACTTGAACATTGAGGGAAATAATATATATAATAATATATATATATATAATATTTTACAATATTTATTACAATTAAAAATGTGAATTTATTGCCATTAAAAAAACATAGGAGGACAATACAAGAAAGATTGTGTTATATTTCGAGATGCAGTGGAGAATTAAGTTGGAAGTTTCAAATAAGAAACAGTAGCTTTGACAGAGATGCTTACAGAACAATACTTACAGAGACGTTAGCCCCAGGGCTGGCGGAGATCTCACTGCTCTGGAAATCAGCAGTGAATTGAAACACAGAGAACAGAGCACAACCCGTGGGCTATTAAATTAGTGAGCAAGCTATTGCAGCGCCATGCACGATGACACAGAACCTTACCCAGGCATTAAGATGAGGAAAAGATGCCACTCATTCCCACATCCTGTTTTGTATTTACCGGAAAAGAACAACAGAAAGTACAGAAATTGCAAACTTTTTTTAGAGCAAGCCAAGGGACCACTTTTATTGACGAAAGTCTATTTAAGGAATATCTGCATGATGAAATGTCGAAAGGACATTTAGGAAAGGAAGAGATTTTATGAAATAATCATTTTGGATCTTTCAGTGACTTAAGCCTTGTCCTGATCAACTGTAACTTCAGATTAGAACTAACTCCTACTAAATACATCAGAATTTGCTGGGAAATAAATGAATAAGAAGTGTACATTGTTTAGGATGGCCACAGTTCCAATAGTTTTATTCTTTAATGTTTTATTTTTGTTGGAATTTGGAACAATGGAAGTTTGGAACTCTGGATACAAGCTAGGCGGTATTATCTAATAAAGCTTGAATGAGAAAGGGGGAATGGGAAACGGGCGTTTCTGTGGATGATGTACACATTCATGCCCTTCCCTGAGACAAGGTGGAACTTAGAAGGGGCAGCTTGTTCAGATCCTCAATTGATCCATGGCTAGTAGGTCTCAAAATGACCCCCCAAGCCATGGACCTTCTATTTTCATCGTGTGGCTGAAAGGGATATATTTATAAAACCTGTACATTGGGACACCATTGAGATTTTCTGAAAGGAGTCAATTATCTAACTATTTATAACTAATTTCTTCAGGGAGGTGGGTACAGAAAAACATCTAACTGCTCAGGTTGATTGTTGCAGAGTTAGACAGAACACTCCCCTCAGTCTTTCTGAAGTACTGGCCTGGATCTTCTTTTGTGAGGGGTGAATTACCTCTGCATTATTTCTGAAAGGAAGTAAGAACACTGTTACTTGGGACCACATAAACTATCTAACGTACACAATACCACTGGTCTCTGTGGTCTCTGTCAATGAACTTGGAATTGGCCTCAATTATGAATTGGGAATCGTGCTAATATGTCCTACCACCACACATGGGGATGAAGTAATATCTAGCGTTCCATCTCTCTTCAAGCCACCCATCTATTTTCCCCTCTGCAGGCTAGGCAGCCCGCACATGAGGTTAAACTCTGATTGGAAGAGAGGTGCCTCCCTCTCAATGGTACTCTGAGCTTGCAGATGCCTGGGAAGCCATTAGGAGACACCCATTGGCAACGAGCTGAGGCCCTCGAGGCCCTCGAATCCCTGAAGATTTACCCACCTCAGCCTGGGGTGGCACTATGCCAATTGTGCACGGCCACTGTGTTCTCCCGGTCATGATCTGGATTTGAACTCCAACTCATAGGGCTCTTCAGCAGTCACCTTCCACTGATCCACTCGGGAGGACATAAAGACTATTCTTAATGTCTGTTTGGGTGATTGAATTTAGCATTTTATCACCTGTGGTAAGATCTTAAATGGTGTCGTCTAGCTATGGACAAACTGCCCTGAAGACTCTGTGGTCCAGGGTCCATTTTGCTGCATGCCCTGATTAAATGAAAATTATTATTTGTTTTATTAATCCATAGCAGTCTCAGGACTAATATTCCACGCATTGAGATTCACATAACAAATTGAACAAGTTTTATATTGACTTGGCTCTTAACGAGAAAGTGTCCTGAACCAGTGTTTTAAAAAATTGCTGTGTGTATTTTACTATGTCGATTCATTCAAATGTAACAGATAAAAGTTACCTGACTCAGTAACACAGTAACACACGCCAATGTGTCTTTTATTTCCCTCTAGCTATGCCTTTTCTGTGAGAGTATGTTACTTTAATTGAGATAATCTTTATGGATCATTGAATTAAGTCTGCTTGGAATTAATTGTTTATGGAAATACCTTTTTTTAGAAAAGGACCAATTAGTACGTCAAACTGCCAGAGGAAAACGGTGGAAAGGTGATTTGACTGTCTGCAGACCAACAGACAGTCATCTGTTGAAGCAAAGGACTTAATTAAATACCTCCACTGAAAGCATCAGATTTACAGAGGCAGCTATTTATTGCTTACTATGAGATTATTGTTGCTCTGAATCATGGGAGGAAAAAATAATAAACAGCAAAAAGAGCAGACAGACAGGAAAACTCAGCTTGTACCAAAGCGTCATATCCTTTTTACATTTCTGCTTTCATCTTCCACTTGGATACAGTTAGGCTGCACCATGAATCCTTAAAAATCAACTTCAACACAAGCTGCCCTTTGGGATAAAAGAGGGGATGGGATAATACTTTTGAAATGGTTAGATACAAGCTGTTGGATGATATTTTAAAAATTTTAATAAAATGTTAAATATGGTTAACTCAAATGTTACGCACTTTTTAAAAATAACGGCGAAAAGAAGCTTAAACCATGGGACATCTATACTGCATTATGTTCTGTTTATCCACTAAAGGCCAATCAGTCTGGAACACAGCACAAATTAAGGTCTATATGTTCTACTGAAACCTCCTCAAACGATGATGTTCAGGAAAGCGACACCCAACTAATTGTTGGAAAAAGAAAGCTACTGGCAAAGAAAGCTAAAAATGTAAAAAAGACACATACATTCAAAATAATGATACAAGTGTCATATCATCCCTGGAGTTAATCAAATTGAGAGATACTACAGTGCAGCAAAAGATTCCTTTGTGTGTGATTTGATTGGAACATTGCAAAGCGAATATTTTTTTTGTGGCTTTTTCAGTCTCCCCGGAGGGAAAAGTGTCCATGTGTACCAGAGTAATGCTGAATCTCTGGACATTCAAAGTAGGCCCTGTGGTTAACTTATTACGTTGAAAGAATTAAATGTTTTTTCTGGTAAAGAAAAAAAAGCACCAAAGTTGCAAAATTGCCAATTAAAATAATTAATTATCTTTAAATCTCATATGAAATAATAAATGCAATAGAAATTTTTTGCAATAGACATGTAAAGGTAAACCAAAACTAAAACTGAAATTAAAACAAAATAAATAAAGTAAAAATTATTTTAAAATTGATTTAATAAAGTAAAAAAGTAAAAGTAAACTTATTTGCTAACAACAATAAAAAATATAAACTAAAATATAAAGCACATTTGTAAATATTATTTTACAATAGTTCTGCCTTCATAGACATTCCACTTAGTCCAGTGGGAAATTGCACTTAAACCATCCATTTACTTACCTATAACACAGCAAGTACAGCAGCGTAACAGAGGTTAGCCTGAGGGGATGTGAACTGGGTTAATATGTACTTTAAGCATTAACAGAATTCAGCCTACAATCAATGCATTAACAGGAAGCTTAATGCAAAAATGTGACATACCAAACATACATTTTGTCGTTGTTGGTTGGAATAATGTGTTTAATAATGTATTTAAGAATAACTCAAATGTTTGTTTGAATGTAAAATATGCTAAAATTCCTGCAGAAAACACTTAATGATTTATCAAGCTCAAATGTATGTTGCGTGCTGTGTAAACTTTGCTTTCTATAAAAGTGATTTTGGTTCTCAGCCTTGGAAGGCCTTGCGTTTAAAAACAGTGCTACAGCTAATGTCTTGTGACTGTCTCCAGCAGATGCAATGTGACTGGTGCTCGCTGCTCTCCGTCTCTCTGGTTCTCTTTTATTTATAAACCGAATGTAGGTAATGTAATGCAGATTTACAGTCATCAATATTTCAGTAAAAGTTGCTCAGCCACTTTCAGCTCAGTCTGCTTTCAGGCTCTGACCTTTATCTGATTTTTTCTAAACAGATTGTAAATTTGCAAAATGCAAAAAAAGTTTAATTGATACACATTGATAAATTTGGCCAACTTTGTCCACGCAAACTTTCCAAATTTGTAACCAATCAGACTTTGGGTTCAGATTTGAAAAGGATTTTTAAACCGAACAACATAATGTGCAACATAATTCCTCATAATTAGAATAACCAAGTAGGTTTGATTTGGTGGATTGTAGATAAAAACGGGACTCGAGGGCTGTGCAATCAAATTAGCATTTAAAAAAAGGTTTGCTACAGTGCACCATGTTGTCACAGGACGCCAATCTTTAATCTTTAAGTAGTGACAATAAGACCTGACATGTCTTCCATGTTTTGTGTGGTTTGGTAGAATAGTTCAGAATGGAATGAACATTTGCATTGTAAGTTTAACTGTATCCAATATCCATGTTTGAAAAAGATACACAAAATTTGCGTACCCATGTAAAAATAAGTATATTCCATCAATCTGGAATTTCATGTTATTTAAAAGAAAGTAAAAATATTTATAATGTGTTTTATGTAAACAAATTCACAAATCTGTTATATTGATAAATATAGTAATTTGGCCATATTTTGAAGTAGCAATCTTTCCTTTGCAGTTTAGTTATGGCCAGAAGAATATGTGTCAAATTTGGTTTTTCAAGAAATACAAAATGTTGGAAAATTTAGCAGCGGAATTTAGAAAAACAGAGAAATGTCCTCTGCTATAATGGCAATGACGAATGACAAGTTTGTCATGCCAAATTAATTACTTCATGAAGGGAATAAACAGCTGTGATTGGTTATTACGTAACCGCACCTATATGTTGATTGGTAGTTTAAGCCAATCCTTTTAAAAGTTTTGTTCACACTGGCTCCACCACAGCCATAGTCATAGAAAATTGCAACATCAGCTTGGCCAAGTCGACAAAGGCACCATTCACCCCTATCTTTTCTCCTGTCCTCAACTCACCATCTCCAACCCCTTGCACCTGTATTAAGTCATAGTTTTGTGATCACCAAAATAGATTCCTGACTGTTCTGCAATAAAAACAGTAAATTTCAGTGTGCTTTCAAAAAAGTGTCTAGATTGCGCTGACCTTTGTTTACTCAAAGTGCTTTCTCTGTGACCAAATTCGGACTTTACAAAGGTTCTCAGTAGTTGGCGGGGGAGAAGGGGAATTATTCAAATAACCCAGTCAGAGAGAGATGACATATCTCTCAACAGATGTGCGACTTTTCCCCCTGGGCTTTTCTGGCAGGCTAAACATAATCCTTAGCATAAGAGAAAATAAATAATTAAAACTATCTACGACAAAGCAACAAAAGACTTTAGTGATGACGGATGGTTGTGAAGCCTGCACAAAGACTAGCTTTCAGCGTACACCCAGCCGCACACTGCAGTTGATAACCTTGCTTCTGAAATGTGGACCAAGTAAATTTCCGCTGCATTTACGTTAAAGCCTGTAAGCTTGCTCCATGAATCATTCAAATATAATTTGATGTGAAGCGCGGTGTGCCTGAGGATTCATTGTGATGTTGAATACGACAGTTTTGATGAAGGCTAATTGCTTATGTAGGTTTGTGAATGACTGCAGACTGTATGTAGTGGAACTGAGTCTCTTTTTCTCTATAACTGTTTTATGAGGAGCATGTTAGGGTCTTGGTGATTTGGTTCTCAGGGGCCTCATGGTAACATTCCATCACTTTTGATTTCAGGAAATTAAAAGGAACATAGAGTTATAATTCTTTGGGGAGCGGATATTAAAATTAATAAAAGTCACCAACACATGTTGATAGCTGTGTGATATTTGATTGCCTTTTGGCAAAGAAGGGCAAAATTCTGAAAGTATTTTTAAATGGTGGACTTATCTTATGATGACTGGATACATCACATCCTATATTAAAAGTGGGGTGTGACTTTGGGTCACAAAACCACATTGAACCACAGTCACACATGATTAAAGGTTCTATGATTCTAAAGGTTCACTGGGCAGCCACACAAATCATTACATTTGTATCTGTCATTAGAAATAAAGGCAAGACAGATGTTTGACTTTTCATATTGGGAGGGGCTTCCATTAGTATTTCACTCTGATCTGTATTTTTTTTTTGTCCATATTTTTCGCTGTCTCTCGGTCAAACGTGCGCATCCTGTGCAGCACAAACAATTCCACACACTGTAACCACTGCTACTCTGTTCAAGACCTCCCCCACTCTGCTTTGACTAGGGCAGCCGAGCAGCTGTTCCCTTGCATCACATGACTGTAAAGCTCTCTTTGGAGGGAGACCAGCTTGTCTCCAGTTGGGACTCTTAATGCTTAGAGAGATATCCCAAACCAACCTCAATGTAAATATTACTGTACTGACCTCTCTTTCTTTGTTTTGATTATTATCATTATCACCTTTGCTGATTTTGTTGTCTGCATCATTTTTATTGTTTCAATAAATACTAATAGTACTGTAATTTTTATGTCAAAATGCATATTGGAATCAACACCATAACCAATTATAATGAGGGAGTCTAAGGGCTTTTACAAAGAACAGGAATCGCAAAGAATCTAGCATGCACTAGGCATGGATATTTAGGGTGGGGGTTCACTCCTGTTATTCAAAAATTTAAAAAATATTGTTTTGATGCGACAGACTGATAAATGAATATTCAGATTGTATTGTTCCTCCTTTTTTTTATTAATCTTATAATTTCTCCCAGATATTTCTCAAATAAATCCACAATATGAGTGCTGTCCTACCATAGATGGCCTTGTCCTCTCTTTTGTGCTCACCTACAATGCCCCTGGCTTCCCTGCAGCTGAATTTCAGCCCTGGAGCGGGGAATTTGAAGTATGGAGTAGGGGCACATGGAGGACAGTGAAAATAACAGAGACAATATGAACTACTTTTTACAGTAATACTGCATGCCTGGAGACTGTGCTGGACTATAATCGGAGAAATTGAAGACTGTTCTCAGGCAGATTAGTTAGAATCTTTTGATCAACAGAATTCAATGCAAATTTCAAAAAGCTTACAGGGCAAATCGACTTCTAGCTGAATGTGCTGGAGGTATGCATCACACAATATTTGTTAGTCTAATTAACTTTGGAAATCAGTAGTATAACATTTTTAAGCATGTCTTCCCTATTGCTAAATGGGGTGAGGACAGAATGCAGTTGGAATTTAGTTTTGCTACAACAGCTAGTCTGACCTATATGTTCACAGAGTAGGCAGTCTGCAAAAACAGATTCTGTTTTTGAATTATTTTATTCAGAATTAATTTGTTCTGAATGTTTTAATTAGTATTTTTCCACCACATGCTTACATTATATGCTTTGTTAGGGCTGCAGAATACGATCATGACTTAATAATTGTTTCTTGGGGCACACTGTCACGATTCCGGCCTTCAGCTTGGGGACACGCCCAGGCCGGCCCTAATGGACAGACAGCTGTGCCCCACCCACCGCCAGGACCTAATTTTTACACCTGAAGTTTGCTTGTTTGATTGGACCCCACTCAGGTGCATGTAATTACGGATTTTAAAAGAGTTCCAGCTGGCTAGAAGACAATGTTTAGACTGTGAAGTCTGTGGTTTTGTTTTGAGTTTTTCCCCAGAAAGGGTGCCCCTCCTCCCACCCCCCACATTTTCTGTTAAGTTTATTAAAATGCAAAATTAAAGTTGAAAACAATCACTCCGTTTCCCTGTGTCTGGCCGCTAACCGGACTGAAGCTACCCCGGTGTGCTACAATGTGGTGCTGGTGGCAGGGAGACACAGGGACATTGAAGGATAAGCTGGCTTGAAGAAGAAAATGTTTAGACAGGAAACTCAGTGGTTTTGGTTTTCCTTGTGTTTGATTGGTATTTTGTTACCTTAGAGCTGATAAGCTCTAGCGAGAAAGCGAGGGTAGTCTCATTCTGGAAACCTTAAGGGGAAGTGTATGTGTTACAACTGACAACAGGAAATCCTTGTATTTCCTATAATGGTTGTTTATCATTCTAGCTGTTTAGAAAATTCAAAACATTCGACAACTTTCTCTTTTTAAAAAATCACAATGTTCCTTTAAATCTAGTTAAATGTCAAAGACATTCCAAGCTCATTCTGTCTGAGACTGCTGCATCTTCTGTGTTAGCTCTTAACCCATTAGAAGGGTTACACCTTTTTGGCCGATACAGCCACATTGAGCAGTGATTTTATTGGCTTATTAATAGTGTGGAACTTATTAGTTTCTCAAGAATGATAGGTTCACGAGATGCAACGCAATTAGTATCGCCCTGTTCAATTGCCTGGGATATGCAGGAAAGGGCTTGCTGTGGAAAAGCCATTGACCGTTTTGGATGTTTGTTTAAATATGTATATACATTTAAACTGAATTCTGCTTCATCTTAAACTTAGCATTGTTTTTAGCTGGCCTTTCTGTCCTAATTACTAATATTAATGTTGCTAGTATATTGGAAACCATGACAGGTATATTGCCAACAATCATCATCCAAAACTTTGTGTTTGCTCCTGATTCTTGATTTGTCCACCCATTCATCTACCGACCATTGTCAAAAACCCTTGTGGTTTTATGTTTACGCAATTCATCTGGTCTCTTCCTCTTTTAGGGGGAGTGTCTTCCACTGGGTCAGGTTGATGACAACACAAAGGCACATGGTAACTCATGATAGCTACATCTTCGTTCGAGTCAAGTGTGTCCTAAGTGTAATAGTCTGTTGTCAGGTAAGTCATCTGGGATGACAAGTTTGAAATGACAAACAAAGTCATTTCGTTTTATCGATGTCAAAGAAATGTCTTACAGAAATCTCAAATAAAATTGTATTGTTCCACATTGTGTCTTAAAAAAAAACCAAAAACTTTAATCTTTAAAATAATATCAGAGAAAACTTTGTTTTCTTAAGATAATTTACAGTGATATTTTATTTTAGTTTGAATCCATCAATAAAGATATCAATGTAAGGTCTCTCTTAATATTGATGCCATTCAATCAGCTTTATGAAATGCAAACACCTCTAGACAAGATTCTTAACCTTTCTGACCACAACAGGAGTACTGGACACAACCCGACCACAATCATAAAACTGGATAAATAGTCAGCAAAAGAAGCATAGTTATAAGCCTTTCTTTACATATTTGTTAAATTTGTCATTTAAACAAAAAAAATCAATCTGAAGTATTTATTATGAATGGATATGGGTCATTAAATGTTTAAATTCTGGTGTAATGTTATCAAAAAATAGTAATGTGAATTTTGCCTGTGGGTACAGTAAATGACAGATTAGAGTGTAATAAGGGTGTATCAGGGCCTACCATACTGAATGTGTAAGTGCGTACATGGAGGGCCATCAGTGCTGTTTATTTCTAACAGGCTGTGTTTTTGGTCTAAGAACTGACTGCAGCAATCCGCAATGTAATAAATCACATCATTCTAAACAAACCAGTGCTCTAAAATTCTTCCTTGTTTGATCATTAAAAAAAGACTTACTAAGCAGTGGTTACAACACTGGATCTGTGGGTTTCAGGTGAACAGCTGCAGTATCCCTGAGCAACATAATAAACCAGCAAGCATCTGCTAAGCAAATAAATAATGTCACCAGTAGTATAATGTCCCTGTGACATTTTTAAACCATTACTTTCATTACTTACAAGGGTAGCGTTCCTGGGATGGTTTTTAAAACATTCCTTTCAGTTACGCAGCAGTGTATAAAAATGCAAACCAATAAATATGCTTTTTTATGTCTGCAAGTTTTCTATGTTGCAATTTTAAAAGGGGTATTTACAAAAGTCAGATTTGTGTGTGCTAACAGTGTCTAGAAGAAGATTTTAACGGTAATCACATGTCAGTCTCCTTTGCAAATGAGGATTTACAATATATTAGTAAGTGATTTAATTATTTTAGAATTTTTACTAAAAGTTTCATGTTCATTTTTTCTACACCGATATGGGCATTTGGGATTCCATTGACATCAAAGTCTCTGTTCCGAATTCCAGAAATTTTTAATAGAGAGTTCCATGTCAGTTCGTTCACCTACAAAGTTAATGACTCCAGATTTAGAAGTTTCCTCTTTTATTCGATCAGCCTGAATTTAACCTCCCTCATTGCCATAATTCAGACAAACTTGTCTGGTATAAGGTCACTGCCAAGGCTTGTAAATAATGAATTAGTGAATGCATTTATCAATATTACCATCTTATGCTTACAAATAGCTTGTGCTTGTCTTTTCCTCAAAGCGAGTTATCATGCTAGCCCAATACTGCCATCCATGCAATATTTAGGATGCAAATCAAAGGCTTTATATCAGGTTATGGATGTTGTATTTTTAAGTACTGAAGCACATACACGGTTGCTTGTATAATATTGTACAAAAATACTCCTGGCAAGGAATAGTCTCTGCATCCCAGACCTTTGCATGAGGCAGTATCTGGCTGTTGCAAAGCCCAGCTCTAGTTATATCACCATTTTCTGACAGGTATGGAAACCCCTGCCCTATCTAATCTCTGTGCAGAGACATGTTAAGCTTTATACTCACTCTTGCCACGCCTTGCTCTTCGGTGAGCATCAATTAATGTACACACCCCTATGTGTTTACACGAGGCAGTTTACTATTCTTGTAAATTGTTGCAATGCTCAGCTCTAATGAACTCATCCTTACAGAATGCAGAATATTCGTATATTAATTTTTTAGTCATGGATAACATTTACATCTGCCATATTGTTCTGTATCCATTGCCCAATTAGGCTATTCTATTTTGATGTATAATACATAATCTTGCCTGCTTGTTATTCATGTTATCATTCTGATAAAGTATGTTCATTCAAGCCTTATAATGTTATAACCTAACTAAGTATTACAATCTGTAATACAATATATTACTATCACAATTTCACTTTGCTCCCCAGATGGTAAACTCTTTGAGGTTTAATTTGTGTTGTGATTATCATTAAATAACCAGAATGGATCAATTAATGTGGTTCATTTGTAGCTCTTTTGCTTAGAATGTTTCCATATAACCATTATTAATCAAATGTAGAATCTTTGTTTTTTATGGCACAATGGCACAAAACTAGCATGGCTTAGCATTTTAAAGAAGATATCTCAGAAGGAATATATTCAGCTATTGCTTATTAAAAATTCAGAAATAAATGTTTTGTTGGCCATGTAATCTTGTAAGAAAATGTATTTTTAGGCAAATACATTTTTCCTGGAGACTATCCTTTATCCTTTCTAATTATATCTGGATGTATTATAGCTGTAGCAGGGTATTAAAAAAAAAAAAACACCGGAAAAGGATTGAGTGTGTTTTTTTTTTTTAATTATTTTTGAGTTGAACTGAAACCAATATAAGATACAGTCAAATCTCTTATCTGTCTAGCTGTCTATAATTTCAAATCTCTCTCCTTTTTGCCTAAGACAGAGAATTACTGTAATCTCTGCCTTTGTGAACAGAAAACAGAGAGCAACACAGGTACCATTTAATATTTTACCAAGCCTCCTAACGCTCAAATTATGGAAAATGCATCACAGCATGCATAATTTCATTCATACATAACCCAGTAATTTTGGCATTTTGAAGTAGCTGTGGAAAATATGAAAATTAATATCACAGGGAAACCGCTAGATCGATGTAAGGATTAAAGGTTGTTTTTTACAACAACCTTGTATCTGCCTAGCAGTTTCTGGAAGGGAATGTGTAATGAATTGTATGGTTAAAATTCTGGTTGCAAGATTTTACTCTTTGATCTAGATGTACAATATATAGTTACCAATGTTAAAAAGGGATAATGGAGTTTATATTAGGTTGCATAAAATTGCAAATGGTTTTAACCAAAGCGCTCAAGAGCTATAGCTCAGGTGTAAGCAGACTTTTCAGTGTCCTGAAGGTGCAGCCATTGTCCATAAATATCCAAGAGAAAGTGAGCACACCACCTGCCCACGAAGACAAGCATTGTTTTTTCTTTTTTTTCTTTCTTTTTTTTCTTTTTCTTTCTACTTTTGTGTTTGGGAATATCCCTACTGAATTTCAGAATTACAGATTGATATATGGTAGCCCCGCTGTTCGATTTTCCTCCTGGTTTTGCCGAGTCATCTTGGCAGATGCGTTTGCAAGCCCACCCCAGAGTGACTCAGAACGATCAAGCCTGAAGTCGCTCCTCAAGGTGTGGATGTAGTGTTCAGCAGATTTTTAAAATGACCTTGGAGAGGTGAAAACAACCTTGCCCTTTGCCACTGTCTTGTTCTTTCTTTGAGCAACAGAAGAAGGGAAGAAAACGACCAGCTCTGGTGGCTCAGGTCAACATTTCAGGTTTGTGCAACAACAAACCCAGCGTCTCTCCCAGTGTCTCTCAGCTTTTGGCAGTGTCATCAACCAGCAACCCTTTTCATCTCAGCGAAAGAGAAACCAAAGAAAAAAATCTAAATTGAGTCCTATTGTTGACTGTTGGACAGTTATTTTCAGTTTCAAATATTTTATACTTGTTCTACCTGGATCACATCTTAATTAAACACATATAGTATACAAGCCATATGCTTCAGACACTAACAAGGTTTAAAAACATTCTTGTAAGTTAGTCCCGGCATGCTCCATATTAGATCTATTTAATCTATGGTAAATACAGCAGACATTTTCTCTGAGCTATGGCATAGAAGTCATAGGTTACAAAGGCCTTCATTAATATGACAGTCAATTAGAATCCTTGGAAGTACTTATTATATTACAATAGAAAATATTTGCAATCGAAACACTTTAATTAAATAAAAATATTGTACTTCAAACATTGCTTGTGTATATGAATTCCGTTTTTATTTTTAAAAGAAAAAATGTTTTTATGTTCTTAATGTTTACACTGACAACTGAAACCAGTATTTGAAAAACTGTAGCACCAGGACAAGTTGTTTTGCCCATACTTTAATTAAGAATTAAGAATTTGTGCTATTATGATTATAAATCCATAATGATATTGAATGAACATTTTCTTTCCTGTATATCAAATACCTAGCTCCCTTTTTTCTAGATATTGCCAAAACAGAGGAATAACTGTTATATTGATTCATTTAAATCGCGACAACGACAATTAAAGCAAAATAGGGCGGAACTTTGCATAAATCAAGCAGGGAACTCGCTTTCATAATGAAGATTATAATATATTTATATTGTATATCTATATCTATATATATCTATATATATATATATATATATATATTTATTTAAATATATGTTTATTTACAAGTATGGCACTTGATTACACGAAAGCAAAAAAAAAAAAAAACACTTTTCACAAATGAGAGCAGTGGGCGCTTTGGTGTAAAGTAAATTAAGGAAGTCACAGACGTTAGCGGTTGCAGCAAATCCACCCGATACCGTTTTGCCATTCTGCTATATAGCAATGAAATGATTACATGCGTTAAGGTCAGTGGTGTGAACACAGGCAACAAAAAAACCATCAAGAATGCTCATGTATTTCGATTTATCCATAATTAACTGTGATATATCTCACTACTGTTTGTATATAGACAGAGTGCCACGAAAGTAGGTACAGTTGCATATGTTGCATTTTTTTAAGGTGGTGATAATTGTTAGTTACCAGACAAACATTACTGGTAATCAGATAACGCTGAAATTGTTAGGTGGTGGGTGTGGGGATGTTTATTAAAACGCCAACTGTAGTCTTACATTTGAGCCACCCTGTTTTAAAATTTAGGTTTAGTTTTTTTTTGTTTCAGAAATTGCCAACATGTGTGCTATGTGTCACTGAAATTTAATGATTTCTAAAATCGGTGGAAAATGCTAAAAATCAGTGGACAGCACATATCGGGTACTTTTGGCTCCCGGTGTTCACTAAATTGTGCAATTTGTATTTACTCTCTTCTGTAGTTCAGTAGATCTTTTGTGTAGCCTAAAAAAGAGTAAATACGTGTACACTTCCACATGTTTTCTATTTAGCGCTTTAAAGAGTATAAACGTTGCTTAAAAACTTGCATCAGTGTAATATCATAAATTGTTTAAACAAACGTGTAACCCACGCTTATTTTTTAGTCTATAAAAGACAAATAAATAAAAATCTATTCGCCCGCCCAACTGTTGAAACATCTGCGGAATTGTCCTTCATATTACCTTTTTCATTGTACATGTTTTTAAATATTTCAAACAATGTCCAACCATTAGCTCTTCCCAAGTATTACACATACGCGGAGTCACTAGACTGAGTACGGCCGAAATTAGGCACACTCATTCTGGGCAAGTCTTTATTCCTGATTTCATAAATAGACTTCCTTCTGGCCTGAACCCCTCTTACGGCCGTTTTGATTTTTCTCCATCCTAGATGATTGAGTTCTGCTAAATTCAGCACCACACAAAACCCACTGACTGCAAACATGAAAACCAAAAACACAGTCTTCTCCGTTGGTCTAGAAACATAGCACTCGACGTCTTTTATGCAGGGGTATCGATCACACTCATACACCGAGGGGACGTTGAATCCGTACAGGAAATATTGACCCACTAAAAACCCAATCTCCAGCGCGTTTCTGAAAACGACTTGGATGATGTAAAATCTTGAGATGCCTTCTTGACGTCTCATTTTTGACTTAGTAGTTCTCATTGCCGAATTGGGGATCTCTTTGACTTCCAAACAGTCAGGTTCAGCTTCTTTGGTTGAATTTTCAGTGTTCTGGAGTACTCCATTAACAATTGTGTTTTTAATCTTTTTGCTGTCTTCTCGTTTAATTGAATCCTGGTCCTTATCCAATGTAAGAAACACGGTCGAGTACCTTCGCTCCTTTTGTTTGGCGGACTGATGCACAGAGTATGTAATAAAGCAAAGACTCGGGGTGCAAACCATAATAATCTGAAACACCCAGTATCTTATGTGAGAAATGGGGAATGCCTTGTCGTAACAAGCTTGATTACAACCCGGTTGTAAGGTATTACACACGAACATGGTCTGCTCGTCATCATAGACTGTCTCTCCAACTATCGCTACGATTAGAATCCGGAAGATCACCACCACTGTTAATAGGATCCTAAAAACAAACAAACAAAAACAAACAAACAAACAATAAATGTATATGTACTGATTCAGTGTTTAACATAACTAAACTCATTTTAAATTTATTTTGATGATCTGGTTCATTAAAACGTCGAGGAGCTATCCAGTGCTGAAACACAACAGCGCTTGTTGAAATCATATCAATCATCTATTTTTCATTTCAGCAAGATGTTGAAAATGTTTTTTATTAGTCATTTCAAACCGCTATTAAGCAATAGTTTATAGTATGCCTGGTATTAATGAAAGTAATTTCGTCGAAAATGAGTTTGTTCGATTTATGCTTAAAACTGTTTGGTTTACGTCAGTCTGCATCCCAATGTTAATGGCTCTATTCACATAATAGTTGCCTATTAAAATTTATTTTGAAAATAGGACACTTCGGTAATATATTAATAAAGATTGCTCACTTTTCTTCTTACCTTCCTATCATAGTAGAGTGCTGCTGGACAGCAGCCTCCAGGAGCCTCTCTAGGATGGTCCATTCCCCCATTTCTGTTCATCCGGAGACAAGACCACTCTGCACTCTGCACGATTCTTATGAAATGTTATTATTTCCTGTTTTATTCTCTAGAGGTTCCGATTTTATCGGACACTTGCATTGATCACAGTGTGCGGCTGCCCCTCTACCGTTCCGGGTCTCTGCTGAAAGGTCACTGGACGATCCAGCACTTCTGCTTGTCTTCGAATCTGAAGTGCTGATTAGTATAAGCCCTCCTATTTTCGATCTTCAGATCAGGTTGATGGGTCGCGCAGTGTCTGGATAGAGGGAGGTTGGATTTAATGTCTTGCCAGCGCTAATCCCCCTTTTAAGTCTCCTCCTGCGTCACGCACAGACAGGTTAGTGGAAAGCGGCCAGAACACAATGATTTCTCATTTTCATTATTTTCTGAATATATCCCGAACTAGGATTAATCTGTCATAAAATGATTGGTGTTAAGCTCAGTGTACTAGGGAGGAGTTTCTAGTTTACAACACTCACATTTTACTGACCCAGACAGAATTACATTCGGTTTCAATGAAACAGATTAAACTAGAAAATGTTTTGAGGACCTGTCTCAGACATGCCCTAAACCAACAGGTCAATATATTGTGTTGATAATGTATCTAGGCTACTGTTTAAACATATACTTGTTGCCTTTATTAAAACCACTTCAAGGTGGCAAATAATTAAAGGTACGGAGGAATTATGGTTATATGCCTTATAGTAAATGATTATTTCTTTTACATTCGCAGGAAATTCTTTAGATAGGCTGCACTTTGGGATTAAGTGAAAGTAAGATCCAGGGTCACTAATCGCTTGGATTACCGTTGCCTGTGCGTAGTTAAAAATAGAAAGACAATATTTGGCTCCGCCTATTATTTTGTCTTTGGTCTCCTCTTGGAAGTATGGTCACATGACGGATAGTCATGTATCTTAAGGCGCTGGTAAGTTTATTAGCTGATGTGATTTGTGATTTATCTGATGTTGTTTGAATAATAACCGAATTAGCTCAATCAGCTACATACATAACATTGCAACATTGGTAGTAAAGCGTAAAGTGTACAACTGGTCCAATTGTTTTATAAATGTTTACAACCGTTTGAAAACCAAGTCTTATAACACGGACCTGTGTAACTTCAAATGCTGCCCCGAAGAAAAAATAAGTAGCCTAGATTGATTCTATAGTCGAATTCATTTTTCAGATTTGATTCAAGACGTTCATGCAACTGTTAGTTTGTCGATATCCTCAACAAGCATTAATAAACGTGTTGGTATGATTAAATATGACGTGTTGTTAATTGACATAGCATTTCTAGTGTGACAACAGTTTCGGAATTAATGTGCAGGAAAGACAAAAGTTAATTTGTTATTGAAGGGATAATCTCAACGCGGTAATCTTTTATGACCTTAATTTAAAGGGGTCGAGTTTAGACTATAATTAAAACTGTCACACAGGCTTTTGTGTTTCGTTAATGTTGTTTTTTTCATTTTATTTTATTCTAGCGTGTAACGTTTTAAAACGGACACCCGAGTGTTTAAAATCTCTTATCAAAATACATTCTAAAGAATTAGTTAGATGGATCCTCAGGGTCTAGCCTACCTTATCCATCGACAAACATTAAGAAACTCCTTTTGCACTAACCTCCAGTGGCAAGTATTTTTTTTTCTTTTTGAGACAGAAAAATACAATTAATTTCAAGCCTATGGATAGAATTGGTAATAAATCACAGAACTATCTTTCTGACCTCGGTTAATAATAAAAGTAATAATAAATATCTGCACTGAGTTATTAAAATGTATAAATAACTGACAAAAAACATCACCATGAGAAATAGTATGAACTATAATCATAATGTAAATTGTAATCATGGTGGTCAGATATAGTAAATCAGTAATGATCCAAATGGACTTGACAGACTAAATACACGATAACTTCCAGTACTGAAAAGGGATTTACCCTTTTTATTAATGTTTTTAGATTTTCTATTTGCTAAATTTGAAATGTATTTTAATAACAGAAAAGGTTAATGTATTATTATAATAATAGCTACATAAATTGAGGAACAAAACTAAAATAATTCTGGATCTTCTTTAATTATAAACAAATAAATATCCATATACAAATTGCACTCATGTGTAAACGAACTGTACATTGACAACATTACAACGCATATTTCTTGGATTTGCAAATGGCTATTGCTGGTGCACACAGGCAGGGGTCCCCTAGAGAATTTTTGTGTTCAGAAGCACTTCCTGTGGACGATGGATGGGCCAGCTTCATCGTACTCCTGTTTGCTAATCCACATCTGCTGGAACGTGGATAGGGAGGCCAGGATGGAACCGCCAATCCAGACTGAGTATTTGCGCTCAGGGGGAGCGATAATCTGTAGATATTAGCAATAACATTCAAATTACTATATAAATCTTATCAACCCAAAAAAAACAATTATTTAAATCTCAAATAGGGGTAGTAGTATACCTTAATTTTCATGGTGCTGGGAGCCAAGGCAGTAATTTCCTTTTGCATACGGTCAGCAATACCTGGGTACATGGTGGTACCACCAGATAGGACGTTGTTGGCGTACAGGTCCTTACGAATGTCAATGTCGCATTTCATAATACTGTTGTAAGTAGTTTCGTGAATTCCAGCAGATTCCATACCTGAGGTGACAGAATTGGTTATCACATTCCCAATAAAAAATTCAAAAGAGGCAGTCATGAGTAGGATGAAATGGAGATGTGCAGTGGGTGTGAGCAGGAAGTGGGCAGCACCACAGCTTTTTACTTTTGTTTTACATTCTTAAATATAAGGCAGTCTAAGCACACCATACTTGTCTTTATCTGAAATGCCTGTAGTCAATATTAAATAGTTGAAAATTTACCAATGAAGGATGGCTGGAAAAGGGTCTCAGGGCAACGGAAACGTTCGTTCCCAATAGTGATGACTTGGCCGTCGGGCAACTCGTAGCTCTTCTCGAGGGAGGAGGAGGATGCGGCAGTGGCCATCTCATTCTCAAAGTCCAGAGCAACGTAGCACAGCTTCTCCTTTATGTCACGCACAATCTCACGTTCAGCTGTTGAGGTCAGAGTTGAAGTTTTAGACTAATTATTCAGGATGGATCTTGAATGTTTGTTTATGAAATAGGGTCAAACGTACCGGTGGTGACAAAAGAGTAGCCACGCTCAGTCAGGATTTTCATAAGGTAGTCAGTCAGGTCACGACCAGCCAGGTCCAGACGCATGATGGCGTGGGGGAGAGCATAACCCTCATAGATGGGGACATTATGGGTCACACCATCTCCTGAATCCAGCACAATTCCTACAATATAATGGATAAAAAGTCTGTAGTTCAGTTGTAGATAAGATTATAAACACGCAAGACTTCATTTTGCATTTAACAGCAGCCCACCTGTGGTACGGCCTGAGGCATACAAGGACAACACAGCTTGGATGGCCACATACATGGCAGGGACGTTGAAGGTCTCAAACATGATCTGGGTCATTTTTTCACGGTTAGCTTTAGGGTTCAGTGGGGCCTCTGTGAGTAAGGTGGGGTGCTCCTCGGGGGCAACACGGAGCTCATTGTAGAAGGTGTGGTGCCAGATCTTCTCCATGTCATCCCAGTTGGTGATAATGCCATGCTCTATTGGGTACTTCAGAGTCAGGATGCCTCTCTTGCTCTGAGCCTCATCACCAACATAAGAGTCCTTCTGGCCCATACCAACCATGACACCCTGATGGACAGGAATAGAAACAAAAGCAAATGGCATCACTTTCTGGTGACAAAATGTAATTTTTTAAAAATATAATGTTTATTGTCCATGAACACATAATGCAACAAGGAATACAAAACAGCCTAGAAGCTGGTTGTCCATCATCTGTATTTCTAATTATTTAAGAATACAGGTATTAACATATCCACATATTTTCTCAGTGAAGTCTGCCTTACTATACCTGGTGACGTGGGCGACCAACGATGGAGGGGAAGACGGCACGAGGTGCGTCATCCCCAGCAAAGCCAGCCTTCACCAGTCCAGAACCATTGTCACACACCAAAGCTGTAGTTTCATCGTCGTCACACATGTTAGTCGGAGTGAACTCTGACATGGAGACCAAACACACAGACACGAAATTAAGCCAAGCCAACAAAAAGAAATAAAGTCAAAACAACATACTATTTCAGTCACCATTGTTCACTAAGGCAAGTTATTAAGTTAAATTGTATCAGATAATACACATCGTTTCTCCAAACTAGTGTACTATATATATATATATATATATATATATATATATATATATATATGACACTGTTACGATAACGAATGGCCATAGTAGCCTATTAGTAATCCTTAGTCATTTTGGAGTTGTCCTCTGTAAAAAGTAAACTGTTTACAATTGCTTTTAAAGTTTAAAGTTTAAAGTTATCTTTGAGAATATATACTTATTTACGTTCTTACGGACTGAGCGCAAAAGTCAATATTTATTTCGAGTCACAGTCACATCAAGGTAGTAATCTTTTAGAAACTTCGGTTAGTAAGTATTAGTTAGTGAGCAATGCTGAGTATTTCATCAAGAATGTCGGGTGGAAAATCTTCTGTCGGTGGTCGGTTTCGACCTCGGAATTTAGAAAAACAGTAGGATGGATGGGTACTCACCAAATCTGCACCAATAACCAGGGATTACGTGCTAAGAACAAACGCAAATTTATACTCTGACTGGTGTCAGGGTGGTCGGGACCCTCATTGCAAAGGAAGCCGACCACCTTCTCCTTATTTGGTAGCCTTCACGCAATTGACAGCTGTGAGGCCTTTAATGGAATGGTGAGGAGTTGGTTTCACGCAATACGGCAGCACATGGAAGATTATGTGGGTAGAATGAGAAATGGGAAATACATTGGTGTAGTTAAATAAACGATTCACAATGATATTCATTTTATTAGTTACACTCGATTATGTGTGGTACTGTACGGTTGGCAGTGATTGTTCCATACTAATTTGGAAACGCTTGCTTTAACATTCCGTCGCTTATATGTTTAATAACATCGTAATGAGTACAATAAATTATACCTGCACTGTTGTGCCTTAAAGAAAATACCCATTGCGCATAGCATGTATACAAACTACAAAAAATGTTAATAATGACTAACCTCTGCCTAGCATGCTACTAACGTTTAAATATAATCATTATCAAGTCAGGCGTTAGTTTAAAAAAAAAAATCAATTGTACATGCTCCATATTTCACGTTCTAATTGTTCAAGCTTAATACTGGGTTTGTTCATAACATTTTTAAACGAACTTCTTTGGTAAATTACGTTTCCCCTTGGATTTCTAAAATGTATCCATTAAGAATACGATATATATATTACTTTAAATTGTTAAAATGACATAAATAAAGTTTACAATATACAGTGAAATATGATTATGGGTTTTATTCAATTTCATATTATATTCAGTTCCATTCTCGAAAGCAGACAAGATACTGATGGTCGTAAACGACTTTGCAGTTTCCTTGGCCACTCCATATCTCCCCCAAACGGAAATATGTTGTTTTACAACGCAGTGGCCACAGTTTCAAACAGCGTTTCCATTTCATTAGAAATCTCACAAATAATCTAGTATTTTCCTCATTAATTGTATTTTAAGTGTCTTCCAAGTTCTTGATTTTTGGTCTATAATGAAAAATGTCATTAATGCAAATTAGTTGGTGAGGATTCAATCAATCAATCAATTTTATTTTTATACAGCGCTTTTCACATGTTGCCATGTCACAAAGACGCTTTACATAG
>JAOYSI010065793.1:0-23049 GCA_025775065.1 Hiodon alosoides | reverse complement strand
TATATTTCAATGTTCTCTGCAATTTGGAATCATCCGCAGTGCCAGACTCGTCGCTAAGAATCCTGCCGCCACACATGGGGAGGTTGAGGAAGTAGTACCCTACCTTGCCCAAGCATGGTTATCTGCTAAATACAGTGCAGTAATAGTAACCGGTCTCATCATGGCTCTATTAGCAAAGCAGGAGGACACATATTCTACTATTCTACTCACATGAGTGCTCAGGTGAAGCAGTGAGCTTTGAATTTTAATTCAGACATATATCTACATATATGAGAGAGAGAGAGAGAGAGAGAGAGAGAGAGAGAGAGAGAGAGAGAGAGCTCCTCAATGCAATGCTCTGCCTACTTCCACTGTATTGCCTAAAGTGTGCCTCTGCCTGTGACTTGTGATATGGCCACACCCTTTTACTAAATCCATTGTTAATTAAAAAAATAAAAAATAAAATTTTAATTGGCAATTTATTGCTGTTACTATTTGTGCATATACCTTCATGTTAATTTATTTATTTTAAACTCTGATTGTACTTTTAAATTAGTCTTGACTTTAAACACATCATCTCCCCCTTTGAATGCGTGAACTTTAGGCCTCCACTTACATGTCATCGTGTTTGACCGAGCACTGTGTTAGTTAATCCTTAGCAGTTAACGGCATTGTGCTAAAGAGAACTGGTCGATCTATTGACATGTTTACAGGAGGTTTTAGCGTGATTAGCTATTTACTGTGAAAATTCCTTATTCAAATTGTTGGGTGATGCCCGTTCATGGCATTTGAAAGACATAAATTATTCTGAAACCCCATTCATTATAGGGCTAGCAGTACCACCCAGAGTGCTGTGTATGGTGTACATTTTAGGACACTGTCAGGCTCAGATCATTGGCTCAGCCCTGGAGGGACATGCTAATTCTCTTTCAAGTGCGGAAATTCATGCTTATTTAGTTTATCGTTTTGGTTGAACGGGAAGTACGCTAACCCTCTTAAATTATATTTTATGAATATGTCGATATTATATGAGCACAAAAAAAAAAAAATATATATATATATATATATATATATATATATTGTCAATGGGAGCAATTCTTCATTGAAGTTAGTTATTTTGCTTGATAGCAACTGCAACTTGAAATCCACACTTTAAAAAAAATCATTTTTTAGTACATGAATGCATTATGAATTAAGTCTATATATCTTAATTCCCGTTAAACTCTAAAATAGATAAAACATACATAACCGCTAATGCAACCAATAATATTTAGTGCTACAAACAGAACATGTCCCTCCAGAGCTGACAGTGTCCTAAAAGCCTGAATAAGTCATAAAATGTATACCATACTCTAGTAGTTACTCTGTTGTGACTGACAGCACCTTGGTTGGCTATGATTCGGCATTAGGAATGACCTACCCTGTCATGACCGACATTACCTTTATTGACCACCAACCGGCAATGGGCAGAAGCCAGGCTTTCGTGACTGACCACAGAGCTGTCGGTGCCAATCAATTACTGAGGTGGGAGCAACCATGTGCGTCCCAATTCTCTGTCTCTCCCAATTCTATGTGCCTCCCAATTCTCAGTGCCTCCCTGCAAGCTAATTTTTCACGGAGCTACATGATGAATTAGTACCCGTGAATAAAACCATCTCTCCATGCCTCCCAGAGTGAGAGAGTTGCAGGCTCAGAGTAACGAGCTGGGGGACTAAAACCACAAGGTAACAGGAAGAACTGGGACATATTCTGAAAAAACTTATTTTTTCCACATGAAAAAGCCATTTTAAAACTTCATATTTTTTTGTATATTGTTACATTTTGGGATACATTTAATTGGTTATTTCTGGCAGAATGGAAAAACAAGAGTACTTTTGGTATTGCAGCTATAAAACACAGGCCTAAACATCCAATCAATAGCCAAATCAATCCAATTAGCGAATTCTAATGATCTACTTCAGCTCCAACAAGGTTATACAAAATTGTCCACAATATATCACTTGCTTGTGTACCGTAACCTGCTCAGAGGAAGGCAAAATACACTTTTGTAAACATCATTCTTATTTAACTCTGAAATCATTAAAGTACAATCTAAATAACATTTATCTACATTTTTCATTATTACTATTTTTATTTAAGATGTTCCTGCTTAATTGGAAAATGGGTTTTAAGAAGCTTTTAGCCTTGTGAACAAAGAAATCCTAGTGGCTGAACAAAGTAGGAGTGTGAGAAACACTGCTTGTTATATTGCTAACAATGACAGACGCTCCTGTCAGCAGAGCAGAATAAAAGCATTGATTTCAGGATTTTCTAACCACTCCACTTGTGTGCACAGGCCTATGTAGAGAAATAGAGGTATTATAAACGGCTACATGCAGGATTTCTGTTAAAAGGTGACTTATATTGTTGCAGTTGATTGCTATCCTAATGCGTGTCACCAATTCCTTCGTTGTTCACAAAAATAAATCTACCAGAAAATATGCAGGTCAAAGAACACTGTGCGAGAGAGAAGGTGTCAAATGTTCTTCCTCTGTGTCAAAGAGGGGGAGATGAGAAGACTTGGCAATGCAATGCAAGGACTAAAATGGATACCTGGCACATGAAGGACAAGGAAAACAATTCACTATCAGGCCAGAAGGTGCCTCATACTGAGCTAACATGTGAATTTTCTCATTGTCCTACATACCATCACTGTGATTTGCTCCAGTAATAAAACAAATGTAAAAAATAGTGTTGCCATCAGAATTTTACCTAACAAAAGGTTAGTAAATCGGTTTGCATTTAAAAGTTAAACTTTAAGGAAATTGGGAATATTATTGTCAGAATTAAGATAATAATAAAATATAGTAATACAGGTATAAAAAATAAATGCTATTACAAAAAGAGAAGTGGCTGGCTCAAAGAATTCTCTGAAAGTCAGTCATGCCCTGCAGAAAAAGTATGGGCATGTTGCAGTGTAGCATCTACCAGTGATTAGCGCTCTTTGTCATCATATCAACTAATGTTTCTTCCACTGTGGAATATATGCATATGGTTATATCTGAAACTCTGCTTCAGCGCTTGATGTCCTGTTGGGTCCGCTTCAAAATTTGCACATTTGCCAGTTTGGAATGGTTTCTGATGCTTCATGGAAGCGACCAGGTAATGTCAGCAGTATGTGGCGACATGAAGCTAATCTTTAATAAAATCTGGTGTAGTGTTGAAAGAATACTCTAAGGAGGGTCTCTGCTTCGGTAAGGCACTTAGCTTGAATTGCTTTTATCCAGCTACAGAAATAACGTGATACTTTGAGCATTAATGTAAATCGATGTTTGCCTATCAATAAAATAATGTATGGCTGCGTCAAGATAAACTAATCTGTATCTGAACATTACTGCTGACCAGGTGCATCCCTTCATGGCCATAGTTTACCAACGGCGTCCAATCTACTGCAACTGCTTGATGCCGTCGCGTCAGCATGGACCAGCATCCCTGTGGAACGTCCCTGACACCTCGTAGAGTCCATGTCCCAAAGAATTTAGGCTGTAGGCAAAGGGGGTGTAATCCAATACTAGATCAGCATACCTAATAAACTGGCCATTAAGTGTACATTTATATTTAATGAATGAAAGTAAAAGTGCTTATTTGTCTCCCTGAATGTCCTAATTATTTAGGTGCCACGTGAGGGACCCTTGCTGAACCTTTTATATGAATTTACACTAAACTGGATAGGAACAACTTATTTGAAAGCATTTGGAGAATTGCTACCCATTTAGGAACTGATTTTTGAGTCCTCGAAGACACGTTTTTTTTAAAACAGCAATTAGTTGATGTCTGCATGTTTCCAGATGTTGTGCTGTGGTGTAAAGCATACGATAAAGCTTGTAGAGGAACAGTACTGTTAATAATTATTTAACTACATTCATTAAATGCATATTTACCCACTTACCTGTCTTATTTTCCATGTGTTATGGAGGCATTGAATTTACTGTGGGAAAAGATGATATTAGCTGCTTCTTTTAGGAAGCTGTCCTGGCTGTGTTGTATGAATCGATAGAACTATTACACCAGAAAATTGTACAATGTTATTAAATTCCCTGTTCTTTGTAGCCACTCTTCTGGGTGAGCAAGCATTATGTTAGGCCCTGTCACTCACTCTGTAGATAGAATGCACTACACGGCTGTTGGTTCTGTGTCCCCCTCATGCCGTCAAGACGGCCCTGAAGACTGAGCCAGCCCACGAGGAGACTCGGGGGGCCTGATCCGCGCCAACAATTTTCACAGGTGCCGCACTACCTGGCCAACAATATTAACCATGCTGCCTCTGAATGCAGGAAACTGCAGACGTCCCTGACTGAGCTGAGCTTAAGGTTTCTTCTAATAAACCAATAAACTAGTGGGAAATTTCACAGTGCTTTCCTCTTTACTGCCTTTGTTTATATAAATCAGTCTAATTGAAGTGAAAGCTCATGTGTGAGATGGATTAAAGTCTTTGAATGTGCTGGGGAGGTGTATGTATATATGCGTGTGTATTTATACAGATCATATAAATGGATAATAAAATTCATACCCTTTGCAATACAATTACACTGTAATGTATCCACAAGATTCAAACTCCAGTTTCCACAAATTACTATAAATGATTTATTGAAATTAAAAGCCATAGCCCAATTATGACGTGTCAGCTTGACAGCTAAATAGGTAAGGGTTCTTCTTTATTTAGTATCAATAAATTAAGTCAATACAGAACAAATATCTGTTACTTAAGTGTTTTGCATGATTTTAACAACATATGGTCTAAACACACGAATTACATGCCATTTTTTGTGCTGTATGCTGTTTAAAAGTATCATTTAATTTATTTTATGGAGAACATACAGAGGAATGTTTTTTGAATTTTTTTTTTTATTGTGTTATGTCCTTGACACTTTCTCTTCATTCAATTTTGTATATTGTTCCCTGTGTTCTTTGTTCCTACTTCAGTCTTTATAAGCAAAGACAGCAGAGCATGATCCACACGGGATACTCATCCCTCAGTAAAACTGATATGACAAGAACGTTCATGTCCACTGGCTCCATAACATGTGCCGCGGAAGCCTTTATGGAGCTGGAATGGGAATGTTTAACAACCAAAACTAAAGATAAAGTTGCAGGGTCTTGCATGACTGACTTGAAGTTGCTAAGGACCAGGGAGAACACGAACCCCCTGATTTAGCTTAGAATAAATCCTCAGCCTTCTCATTTGGGAAACCCACTCCTTCTGCTCTGTTCCATAGAAAGCTCACTTTAAATATCAGGGTTCATACACTGCAG
Source organism: Hiodon alosoides (assembly GCA_025775065.1). Classification (NCBI taxonomy): domain Eukaryota; kingdom Metazoa; phylum Chordata; class Actinopteri; order Hiodontiformes; family Hiodontidae; genus Hiodon; species Hiodon alosoides. The sequence continues at coordinate 17,778 of JAOYSI010065793.1, read as the reverse complement.
GAGAAAAAAGAATCCTGGACTTTTCAAAACAATTTTATAACAACATTTTTACAAAAAAATCTATGACACTCATACTTTTGTGTATTCCATTATTGTTTGCCATGGCAATGCATATTCTTTCTAAAATATAGAATTTAGCAATGAATCAACAGTATAGCATCACAACAGATATAATTGCTTAAAATAAACATTAGAATTAACACAGTAAAGCAACGAAATGCAAGTAGAGTAAGTAGAAATTAATATTTAAGAAAAGTAGCCCTCAATAAGCAGCATAACATTTACAAAGGCAAACTGCTCTGTCTTCTGCTAGTGGGGTGAACCAAATTATGGAGGCTAATGAGATGACACGTATCGTACGTTCATTACTTTCAACCGTTTGAGGGGGAAAAGCAGCATTAAAAACACAGAGAGAAAATAAAAAAAACAGGCTCAGAAACATATAGACCTAAAACATTTCTCAAAGCCTGAAAACCTTTTGGCACTCTCACCACTCTGGGAACATAAACTCAAAAAGGTTGCAAATCTTTTCACAAATGAGAGAGCCCACCCCGCTCAGCTGCTAACATATTAAGGATGGTACCGGAGCCCACACGAATGGCAGTGATTTGATTATAATAAGATAAAGGTGATAATCAATTTAGAATACCAGCTCAAAATAATAAACATCAATAAAAACATTGTTTCATTTCTATTTGTCCTAGATTTATGATACCCAAGTCTTTATTATAGTGGATTTTTTACATAAATTATAACGAATGACACTTCCATTGTTAATTGTGATCTAGTAGAGATTAATTGCAAACATTAATCATATATGTTATCTATATTGTTTGGAATAGAGATAAAGACAATATATGTTAAGGAGATTTTTATGTAAATTCTTATTTCTGTATTGCTTTTAAAACTCCAATAATGTCCTGTGTCAATTTTACCCGAACAGTACCAAAGGGTTAAAAACGTGAACACCACACAAGGGTTAATAAGAATAGTGACAATCAATTACTTTAAGAGTCCAGTGAAACTCTGCAGTCAAAATATTATTTAAAAGACATGAAGGCCAAATCTAAACTTTGACAATCCGCTAATAACATTTTATAACATTTTTGTTTTGCTTGTATCTTATTTCTTCTGCTCATGAAAAGAAAACAATTATAGAAAAGTATGATTAGTGAGTTAGACTAGTTCCGTCTCCAGCTGTTGGTGTGTTCAATCAAGCCTAGGACTGTTTTTGTTTTTCACTGGTATACTATTTCTTAATACACGCCTTAAAATGATTTAGACGTTTTGAAAAAAACAGCATGTTTTTTCACTTTAGTATGATTTGTCAACTCCACTCCTCTTATTTTAGAAATATAACTATTTCCACACAGTGTAAACTTAGCCTTAGTCCACATCGTTCTCCAGCCATTGATGGCATTTGTCACTTAACGCCGCAAATCGCTAAATGAACACTTCCATGGCAAACTAAAAAACAAGCACAGGGTGCTAGAGGGAAAGACAACAGATGCACTCATGATTTGGCAAACGTTTATATAATACAAAAAAATATTATGATCATTGTGAAAGCAGCTAAGGAACCCAGAGAAAATAAAAAACGGTAGCCTCTATAAACTATATAGTGCTGTTGTTAAAATTACATTACGTTATATATTGCATTTTGTCATTTTTAATTTTTCATGACTATTAGGTTTTATATTCGTTTTCCAGGACATTTCATGGCCTGGAAGTCTGAATTTTTAAATCCTTAACTTTTCCAGGATTTTCAGAATCGTATGAACCGTTAAATATACAAATCCCATTATGGGGATTTATGGGCTGTTTGAAAAACCTGCCTCAACCACCTACAACCCTACACAGGGCATTCTACTGGCATCAAACATTTACAACTTCCACCTTCAGGCAATTGATTGAACATTCAGAACAAGGGAACTGGTTGTACTCATCTATTTTAATCTATCCTTGAAAGAATGTACTGTTTTATTAAATCAATATCTTCCTAACAAATGACACAGAATTTTCTCCATTGGTGTAAACTCGGTACTTCCTTCTTTCAAATATTTGAGCCAGTTCCAAATGTGTTCCCTGGATTGAGACATGAGAGGTTGTCCCCGATTAACCCTACACCATTTGTCTGAGTGGTTCCTGCTGGATACAGCACGTTTTAAAACCACGATGAGCCAGTCCCATTTACTGAGCAAAGCACACCCACAATGAGCCAGGACACATCAAAGTGTCTTAAAAAACTATTCCCCTTCTTAGCGTAGTTATCAAATGCTGTTGCCTCTGTTTCCTCAGAACTTGCATTCATGATACCTTTAAATAGGAATTAATATCCATGATTGACAAAACCTATTTAACACTATTAAATCATTAATAAAAAAATGTATTTATTGTAAATAATCAATTAATCAAATAAATGGGACATTGCTAGAAAGAGATGGAAAGTTTTTATGACTTTATAAAATTATATTATCTTATTATTTTTATTAAGAGTGGATACTTAATAATCAAATATTTAAGTGTTTTAAAACATTTAGTGTGTTGTTATTTATATTTTATTGTGTACACATGCAAAGTTCTCAAAAGTGTACGTTAAAGTTTAACACTCGAATTTGAAGCTGATGTATTGTTACTGTTGTCCTCACATCTGCATGACTAACAGAGCCAAATATCTTGGATCAACGTGGTCTCTTTACAGGCAAACGAGTAGTTATTATGTATAGAAATTTCCCACTAATATTGGGGCAGTAGACCTGAATTTAAAGTTTTCTGGTGTTTGTGGATATCTTGCATGTTGGTCTCAAGAGGGCAGTTGCGGTTTTCAGGGTAAATTCCCTTTTCCTTAAGTCTTGCCTCATGTAGAGAGAAGAAAAATATAAATGAGTCCCAAAGTGCAGGGATTTGAAGGAGTACATTTTCATACAGTGAACAGTTTCAGCTCAACTGCCAGTGTTCTCTGTTTATGGCTAAGTTCACACACGTTTGATTGGTGAACACACATCCGATTCTTCTGAGGAGTACGTTGGAATTTATTCTCACACTGGGCTGCCACAAGTTTTATTTCATAAATCACTCACAAAGAAAAGTCATCACACAAATTGGGGACGTTGACTATTTGTGTTGTGGTTTTCATAAGGTATTAGTCAAATGTATGAAAAAGTGTAATGATTAAATTATACTATTTACTAAATTAGTTATTAATATATCGTCATTATATTATGCAAAATAATAACCAGAAAACACCACCAGACAGATGGGCAGATTTGTTACACAGTATAAAAGAAAGATTCTCAGTTGAAAACCACCGTCTCAAAGTGGCAACTGTCCAATTTCCCTCATCTACCACTGCCTGGGCACAAATTTCTCTGAACATCTTTCCATCCAGACACAGAAACATTCCACAGGCCTGGAGGACTACTATCCCCCAGCACATTTACCACACAGGCTCCAGAGATATTTCTCCACAATTGGCCTTGGGCACTTCCATCTGCAGATTCCCTGGTCAATTCCTCTATCCACCTACATTGCTGCCCAGGAGCAATAGTAGCAACACCTCTCTCGCTGGCTCACTGTAGCGACAAGCTGCTCCAGTTCTACAGGCTTTACCGAATGCCTGTGAACATGGCATCAGATTCCATTCACAGCTCACAGCTTAGCATGTATTAAGAAGAAAAACCACGTTGTCATGTACTGACGTTGTGCTTTCTTCATACACATCTGTGCCTGCTTTGTTAACTATTATCTTATGATACTGTACATACCAACAACCCCCAATGGACAAGGGATTGTAATTCCACATTATTTTAATTTAACGTTGACAGTGAAATTATTAAAATGCTCAATAGGGGCGATACGTTGTAATTTCACTTTCGCCAATTTAGCATTGATGCTTCCTCCCCCGCACAATCGGCAAGTGACATGATCTGGATTTAAACCTGCAAAATCAAGATCATAGGGCTCAGTCTTTGCTAGGCTGAGTATATTTACCACTGAGCCACTCGGGAGGCAAGCATTATTAATTTGTTTTGGTAATTTACTGATGGAAATGATATGAGGTGAAAATGAACCTGCAAGTTCACTGACGGAGAACTATGAAACGAAGCAGATAAGATGAGCTCTGCTGGCAGAGCTTCCCGCAGAACAAGCACATACCTTCATGAAACTCATTTGTTAACCTTTAATGCTGATAGACACTTGACTCTGATTAGGTTGCTGTCAAGGGCTTGGTAGCTCATTGCAAAATAATTGATGCTGTCATAAAGTAGCTATCAGCTTCCTTAAACTTATTTTTAATTCTGAAAATTACAAAACTAATTTAATAAAATGATACGAGAGTGAGTAAACAGATTTCATCTATTCATGACAACTGATCAGTTTCCTCAAATCCAGTGATAACAGGGCAAATGCTAAACCTCCTCATCCCAATTGCAAGTCATGAACTTCATATTGATTTGCACCACATAAGTATTATTTATTATTGAAGTTAAAACAAAGTAACTTTATTATCCAAATCTTGATGTATACAAAGTAAAAACTATTTTTTTAAAAGAAGTCTCAATTAAACTTATCAAAAGAATTTAAATGTCATCCTCAAAATCAAGTGATTTATCTCGGCAGGTCTGCACAAATGATAATCCCGGATACCATTGAAAATTGAACATCACAGAGTTAATTTTCAGAGGTTAATTAAGGTCTATCTGCAGTTATGTGTCCTTGGCTGCTGTTCAATACGCTTCTGCTTTCCCTTCTCATCCTCTGTCTTGCTGCCAAACTTCCATAATCCTGCCATAAGTGTTGCCTCGAACATTGTGTCGTGATGGCTCTTTCGTCAGCACCGTCTTCACCGTCATCACCACCCTATTTATTTGTATAGCACTGAAATATGCTATGAAATGTATTATTATAATGATTGGCATACTGCCAATAGTTTTATACTTTAACCAGTTGAATGTTTATATATATATATATATATGTATATATATATATATATATATGTACATATATATGCCTATATGTTCTATGGTTGTACAATAAGTTAATGCACCCACCATGGTTAAAAATGGCCATGTGGAGAAACTATGATGGGGGTTTATTTATTTTTAGGGAGAAATTGTAATAAGTGTGAAATTGTCAAGAGTGAACTGTTGCCAGGACCAGTTGTCCTGAGGGGAAATTATCGTGGGGACCAAGTTTCAAGGCGTTGAACTGACACAGCGGTGAAAAAATATGTCTTGGGGACAAATAATGTTTGTTCTCTTATGGTATTTTAAAATGTTCAGTAGAACATGTTTTGCATTTTTGAAAAATGTATTTAAATTAAAAAGCCTACGATCAGATGTCTCTACATAAACAGTGTCAAACATTATATCTTGGTTTGTGTGAAAGGCAAGTAAGAGCATAACAGTTGATGTGGACATTAAATAAAAGATGAATTAGAATTAAAAAAAAATTCTATTACATTAATTATATAAAATAATTTAGCATGGATCATCAAAGATTTGAAAGCAAGCAAATATTGCTTGATCACAAATGGGTTGACAGATATTAAAGACCCTACAAATTGCTTTGTAGTGTACATTAATAAGTCATTACTTATTACTAGATTCATATTGTAGCGACCTGGGGCCCAGAGGGAGTGGGTGGGGCTACTCCAAGTTCAGGGGACGACATACTTGACATATTTGTGACAAATCAGTTGTAAGGGTGGGAGGCCACGCCAGGGGTCTGTTTTGCCATGGTCCCAGCCCATACGGGCCGTGTGTAAGAGTTGGAAGTTAATAAAGCACGACGCTGCAGGCGTGTCCCAGAGAAAGTGCATCAGTGCTTCATTTCAAAGGAAAAGTCAACAAACAAAAAAAAGTATGCTCCGCTTACTGAAACACTACATTGGTGCCGAGAAGTGGGATTGCGAACTTAGTAGATAAAATAACAAATAAATAAATAAAAATCTCCAAAATGGAACCGGAGATATGCAGAGCGATTCCGAGGCATTAGGGCGAGGGTGAGAGTGTGAAGGAGGCCCTGGAGAAGCTACGACTGCGAGGGAGGGTCGTGAGAGAGTTGCTGACTGGGGGATGCATGACAGAGCGAAAAATAGCCGTCATGCTAGGCGTTGACAAGAAATACCGGCAACTCCGACACGCCCAGAGGAGGAAATGACCGATGCAGAACAGGAAGGCGGCCATCTTCAGAAGGGTGCGGATGTAAACACAGGGGCCTACACAGCACTACTCGCCTCCGGTGAGCAAAACTGGCTGTTGTTCATGGAACAGTTTGAGAGCAAAGCTGTAGCTGATTCGTGGGACGATGAAGCAAAGCTATTGCAATTGATTCATTGTTTAGAAGAGGAGAAGTTTAAAAGAATTGAGCCGCTGTTGCAAGGGGGCCGAGGTTCTTACAAGGTGGTGGTTGAATGGATGTGAAAGTGGGGAAGGCTTAGATAGGCCCTGGCCACCAAGAGGGTTGATGTGGAGGGAGGATGTTCTCCAGGAGCTGCTGCGGCATTGGTGGGATAAGAGTGCCACCAGAATAGATTAAAACTAGGGCTTTACGATAGAAGGTTGTCCTGGGAGGCATACCTCGCCTGAATGAGGAGACGGCTAAGGACTCCTACCCGCTTCCCCGCATCGACAAGTCTCTGGATTTAGTAGGGGGCTCTAGCTGGTTCTTGTCACTGGACCTGCACAGCGGGTACTGGCAGGTTGCTCTCGAGACCCAACACGGCCTTCTCCACATACCGGGGGCCGTGGCAGTTCAGAGTCATGCCCTTTGGACTATGCAGTGTGCCAACCACCTTTGAGCGCCTGATGAAGCGGGTTCCTGGCTGGGGTTCCCCCTAGTCGCTGCCTCGTCTACCTTGACGACCTGCTGGAGCTTGGGAAAAGTGGCACCTGCTGCGGCGGAAGGTGTCCTTCCTTGGCCACTGTGTGAGCGTGGAGGGGATTACTACAGAGGCTGACAAGATGCCTCGGTGTGGGACTGGCCGGACCCGGCTAATGTTCGTCAGCTCCATGGGTTCCTGGGTCTCGCCTCCTACTACCACTGGTTCGTGTGGGGCTTCGCCACGATCACCACGCCCTTGCACCACTTCCTGCGCCGGTCTGAACCCTTCATGTGGACTTTCAAGAGGCAGGTGGCATTTGATGCTGTAGCACGCCGACGTGCTTAGCTCGGAAATAACCGGAAAACAACACTTCCGGGTTCTCTGGCTTTCTTGCCGGTCTTTTATTTAGTCTCTTTGTAAATAAACAAACGGTCTTCAGAGATCCCCCTCACGGGTTCACCCCAAACAAAACAAACTAAAATAACAAACCAAAGAAAGATCTGAATCTAACATGAAGTCGGACTCGTAACGCCGGCACTCCGTTTGCCGGTTCTTTTCCTCGGTCCAGCCTCTGTCCCCTGCTTCTTCTCTTTTGGGATTCTGTTTGTTTCTTGCCGTTCTCCTGCCCAGCTCCTCTCCCGACTTGCAGCACCTACTGAGGGATCGCAGGCTGTTAAATTATGTTCATAAATAACGCAATCCTCAGCCGGTGCTGGTGGGCATGCCCGGACCTCTCATGCACGTGTTCTTGAGGCGGACGCATGGCACAGATGTGCTGAAGGGTGCATTATGTCAGGCACCAGTCCTGGCACCTCCCGACCCTCAGCTGCCCTTCATCCTGGACATGGACGCCAGTGACCAGGGGATAGGAGCTGGGCTATTGAAGCCAACGACAGAGGGGGAGCGGGTTATAACTCACTACAGCCGAACATTCAGTAGGCCAGAGCGGAATTATTGCATGACCTGGAGGGAACTCCTGGCGGTGGTGGAGGCTGTGTGTCACTTCGAGCACTACCTCTGCGGGCTCCCCTTCACCATCCAGACCGACCACGCTACCCTGCAGTGGCACATGTCGTCTGGAAGCCGGAGGGTCAGGTGGCCTGCTGGATCGAGCAGCTGCAGGTGTTTCAATACTCCGTGCAACACCGCGCCAGGGAAAGGCACCACAACGCTCAACGCCCTTTTGCCTCCGACAGCTGTGGGCACTGCGACCGTGAGTATTGGGGACTGGTGGGCCCACCAGGACGAGGACCCGGACCTGAGCCAGTGGGTAGAGGAGAAGTGGTGTCTTAACTAGAAGGAAATAGCCTCCCTTTCGCAGATGGTGAATGGGCTGGGGGCCCAGTGGCCCGGTTTGGCCCTCCCAGGGGCATGCTGCAGCGCTGCTGGCTGGAGCCGGCGATGGGGGAGCAACGGTGACAGGTGGTGGTCCCAAGGGAGGTGCAGCACTTTGGGGTAACTAAGACCCTGTGCTACCTTCACCATGCCTTCTACTGGGGCCAGTGCTGCCGTGGATGACTTCTGCCGCCGTTGTGATGCCTGCACCGCCTGAAAAGGGCCCCTCTGCAGCAGTACCAGGTGGGGGAATTCATAGAGCAGGCTGTGATAGATGTGTTGGGCCATTTCCCCCGGTCAAGCAGGGGTAACTGGTACGTGTTGAAATGGCCTGAAATGGCCTTATTGGCGTTTGCCTTTGCCCGCCAACACCTCCAGATAGCGGGAATCCGCCAAAAGCAGAACAACGACAACCGGAGAGGGGGCGTCCCTTCGGCACCGGAGATCGGGTTTGGGTTTTCAGCCCAAAGAGGACAAAGGGACACTGCCCCAAACTGGAGAGTAAATGGATCAGGCCAGGCAAGGTCCGAGAGAGGGTGAGTGAGGTGGTGTACTGGGTGCGGCTGCCTCCCCAGGGCCAGTGTGTGGTCCTCCACTGGGACCAGTTGGCTCCCTACCTGAGAAGGGCTCCCTCTTTCCCTGCCCTGGGCTCCATGGCCGCATCCCCAGTCTCCATCAGAGGCATCGGGGACTGCGGGGACTGCGGGGCCTGCTGCCTCCTACCCGTCAACATCGATGCCTGCCGCCCGGACCCCGGAACCCAGGAGACAATGCCGGACCCCAGGTTGCCTCCAGGACTTTATACTTCCTCAGGGCGAGGAACTGGGTGGGGGACAGCGTAGCGACCTAGGGCCCAGACGGAGTGCGTGGGGCTACTCCACGTTCAGGGGATGACTTCTTTGTGTCTGCCACTAGCAGACAAATCATTTGTAAGGGTGGGAGACTACACCAGGAGGGTTAGCAGGGGGTTTTACAGCAGGTGAGTGAATGAAGAATGCCTGGGGGAGTGAGTAGATGTAGCGGGTGTTCCACGTTTGGGAGGAGATAAAAGGAGGGGGGATGTTGTGTGTGTGTGGAGAGTGACGGATAGCGAAGATGTGTGTGTGTGTGACAGAGCAAGGGTTGAGAGAGAGAGAAAATAGAGAAATGTGTGAGCGACGGACAAAAGTAGGAGGAGAGTTTTAGGGAAAGTATTTGTTGTTTTGGCATGGTCTCAGCCCATGGGGACAGTGGAAGATCACTCCATGGGGGAGTTGGAAGATAAGAAAGCACAACGCTGCAGGCGTGTCCCAGAGAAAGTGCATCAGCGCTTTATTTCAGAGAAACGGTCAACGAACAAAAAAAAGTAAGCTCCGCTTCATAGAGACTTCCCATAATGCTACAAGGAAACAGAAACTAATGTGCCACACAGAAAACCGGCCATTCAGTGGCTTGGCATGGTACTTATCTGACATGTCTCTGAGCACCCTCTAGTGACTGGCACCAGTTATAAACACAAGAGCTATTCCGCTGCCATGTCTTAACACATTACTTCCCAACCTTCTTTTGTGTATGGACAAACTTGAAACATTTTGCGCACCAGCACATGCTCTTAGTAGTTTTTACTGTAATAAAGTATTAAACTACAGACATTTGAAATTTATATGTTTACACCTTCATTAAAAAAATATATATGTATATCGTTCATTACAGCAACAAATATCATCATCCACCCTTATTAATGAGTGTAAAAATAGTGCCATGCAGGCCAAAAACATAATTAAGTAATTAATAACTGAAGTAGTTAAATGATTCAACAAGACATTCCATCACTTTTAAGCACTATGGACCTATAAACTCAGCTTGAAGCTAACTTCACATACTTGAATATATAATTATAGTTGGTAAGTAACTTAAGATAAGACATGGCATAAACCTGGTAGGCCTGTTTCCTAGATTTACTATGCCAACGGATGTTACTTGATATTTCACTTGGCTAGCTAGCCAGTTTATCTGGCTGTTTATTTATCTAGATGGCTTATTGGCATTTTTTACCCATTAAATAACTTGATCATAGCCAGGCATTAACCATCTAAATGTGTTGCCAATACTATATTAGCTAGATTAAGATTACTTTTAATATGCAAAATATGTATAGGTTGTTGTCTCACTATACATTCTTCTTATACATTATTTATATTTTACATGGAACAAGGGTTCCAAGGGGACCGTGGACCTCAGGTTGGCAACTGCCGTCTTAACAGTTATCCTAGTAAAATACTAAAAAGTATCAATGAAAACTCAAGACTTATTTCACATTTATGAATTTATTTTATTTGGTATCTCAGAATTCTGAAACCCTATAGCTAAATAAAAATGTCTGGAATACCAATATTTTTATTGAAAATGTTTTGCATATTCATCTGTACCAGCTTGTGGTATTCCTGGTATTTATAGGCCTTCTTGAGATAATTATTGTGGATTATTTAATTACTTTTCATAATACTACTGGGATTGGTGAGCCCTTGAAAAATCAAGGAAAATGATCAACACCACAAGCCCTCACTTCTCATCAATGTTGAGTGTGCAGCTGAGAATATAAATCTAAGGTCAATTAGTCATTCGGAGGGACTATGTTGATGTAAAACAACACGTTTTCTACTTTCGACCAGCCAAACACACATATATATATATACACACACACACATCTTCTCAGGAGTGGGCTTCCTGCCAAAATATCTCCAAGAGAAAGGTGTAAAATCGTCCAGGATGTCACAAAGAACCCTCAAACAATATACAGGGATTTACAGGCCTCCCTCTCGCTTTATAAACCATAAAACATGGGTTCAGAACACTCAAATCATGTGTTTTCTATTTTATTGTTTTTTTAGTAAAATTCCCTACCTGGTTTATCTTTCAGCATTTGTAAAAACGTTGACTCTTTAATTGGTTTGGTACATGCGCTGCTTTGTATCAAATGAAGAAAAGGAATTACTGAATGCAGAGTGACAATGTGGTATTATTTCTTTCAACCCATAAAAATGTCAAACTTTGGCTCAAACAAACCTTATTCATTAATTTCTTAATTAATTTTAGGAAAGAGTAAATTATGTGATGAATTGACCAATTCCTATAATTGGAGTGGGGAGCTGGCAGGTTTAATGAATTTACGGGGACTAACAATGGAGAACACACCAAACTCTGAGTAAACAAAGTCTCCCTTTGACTCACATTGCAGATGAGGTTTAGACAGGGTTTAGGCAAATCTCATGTTTAAACCCCAGCACTGTTCAATGCAACAAGAATCAGTTAAAGACTAAAGCAGGTTTAAAATGGGTTTAGCCATTATCGTAATGAACCCGGTTTAAACCGGCCTCCATGGTGTTTGGTGTTGACCCAACAAACATTCTGTAATAATATGTTTATATTTATTTTAAAATAAATAAACAAAGTAATTGATGCTGACTTAATCATATTAATCATACTTAATATTTTGGCAAAAAAATAAATAAAAACAATATCCAAAAAATGTGCACGGAATTAGGTTTTGGTAGAAGATATGATATTAATCAGTTTCAAAAATCAGATGAAATCAACAAATACATTCATCACAGTATTGTATGTTTTTAAGTGATATGCACTTTCATATTTTATGATTGATGTAATAAACATGATTTTTTTTAAACCTTAAAATTGCAAAATGGTATTACGTATTACTTATCTCCTCAGATAAAAGCGCAAGGTTACGAACAGGAAAATCATTTTGGTATTGTTTTGTCGAACGTTATACATGCAAAAGTTTGACAGAATGTCGTAATTAGATGTCTCCATTGTAAACAATCAATACAGCCCTTTTGAAGAAGCAACCAATTATAATAATCATGTTGTTATCAATTATACTTCCAATGCTGTTATTACTACTATTACCGGTAACTCCTTATTGATATATTTTAATTTTATTTCCTGGCCTGTTTGGTGTTGCCAACCGTAATGTTTTGAGTTATATTTTGATACGTTTGCAAACATTACACCGATTAAGGTTCATTTCAGGATGGGTTTTCTTCGCAGAATTTGAAAATAGACAGAAAATCTTCAAAGCGGAAATTAATCTAACTTAATGGACAAGCATTATGCATGACACCTTTTGCTGCAGTTTTTACACAAATGCATTCACGTTTATGATAAAGGTTGCCTGACTGCTGAAATTACTGCTGTCATTCCATGAAAGCATGAGCGCGCTTAAATACTGTAAAATACAGTTTAGATATATCCCCAATGTAGTGCAAATCTTTCTTAAGTTAACTGGTAGGATGGTCGACATTTATGTATTTTGAAACAGGAGTGGTCATTGGGTGCATACAAATATCTCATGCTGTTCTTTCAGTGCCTGAGCAGGATGTGAGGCAGAAACCTTGAGGTGAAATGAACACCACACAATGCTGTCTTGTTATACTGCACTTATTAATTAGGTGAAGTAAAGTGTGAAAGAGCCTTTGCTTCACCTTATTGCTTATATAAGTATAAAAAGTATCCACTAGCTTCTAGAGAAACATTTAGTTGAGTGTTGTGAGTGATACAAACATGAGGGTGACTGATGTTAGGGTTTACAAGAAAAAAATTATATCATCATCACCACTCTCACTTCAAAGGCCTACACTCTATATGTACATGAATAGCAAAAGACCTGGGAACATTTTGTACTGGACCCTGTTTTCTTTCAGACCTGGGTGCACTGTGTACTGAACCCCTGAACTGTAAAATTTCTAAAATTAAATAGACAAAAAATAGCCACATGTGCAGTATATGTTGGAAAAGGTACATTGCTTAGCCAATCCAATTTAGTCTATTATTTGTTCATTACAGAAAGCTTGTTGTGGAGTCACAGAATATAAAATGTTGATAAAGTGACTGCTGTTTTGTGTATAAATCAGAGAAAACGTCTGTTCTTCTTGTGTTTACGGTGAGCACATTTTCATAATATGATAGATATCATGCCATTGTTTTTCTCCTGTATCTGTGTACCCAGCCGTACACTAGATGTTAGGATTTGATTCATTGTTTAATTTTGTTATAAACAATACGCATTGTTTACGCAGACAAATGATGCCACTTGAACCATGTTGTATTAATATTGGATCTCAAATTTGTCATATATGTTTCAGGAAATCCACATACCGTGCTTCCATTCTGCGTTTTCAATGATATTAAAATATTATATTCATTAATTATAAGGTGTGTTGAAAAACACAACTTTTTTCTGGATTTGCTGCAAATTTCATTAGGCAGACGGGAAACAGCAAATGTTCTTAGGCTTTTTGGAAACTAAAATAAAAAATAAAAATCTGCTGTTGATATAAAACCACATTTACAATTAATCTCAACCATAAATGACTGAAACATCAAGTCCCTGGTCCCTGGACCAGTGCCAAACTGTAACTTTCACCTACACCTACCCCATTACTTGTTGAAAAAAAACTGAACAAAAGCATACTGCCTCTTCTCGGAGACAGCCTTCAATTGTTCCAGGTAGGTGAATAGATCCCAAAAAGAAAGAAAAGGTTCATTTAAATGTAAGAGAAGTCATTTCGTGCAAGATAACATTCCTCCAGTTCAATGAGTAACTCAAGATTTGGCATAAATTTGGCATTAACACCAACAACCTGAAGTAGGTAGGACTCACTAACTCTGTTGGGTTTAGCTAGTTAGTTGGCTTTGCTTTTAGGTATGTATATTTCTTTTCTTCTTGACATCGCCAGCTAATTATTGTCACCAATACTATAACTATTAGCTAGAATAAGTCTACTTTTAAAACTACCTCATTATCATTTTTATCAGTAAATATTTATGACTGGTATGAATACATATTTTTTTATTGTCACCATTTCTTTGGATCCTTACAAGGCAGTGTAGTTGCAAGTGTGTTGCCTGAATGTTTTTGATACCTGCTTTTTACCAGGAGTTCTCAACCCTGGTCCTGGAGTACCCAGATAAATGCTTAAGTGCATAAATCAGTTAATTATTGCCCTAATTGAACTAATACATCCTTTTAAATCAGCACTGAGCTTTACAGCTGTACAGTGATACAGCAACCCTCCTGGATTCAGGGTTGAGAGCTTTATATCAGTAAAGATATAAAAAAGATAAAGATAAAGTCATCAGTATTCTATTTTTTTTTTCAATTATTTTTATCAATCAATTACATTCTAAATGGCCATTATTTCTTTGAATTATAGCATTATGAATTAAGCCCAAAACAAAGCCGAGAAATGTTATTGAAATAATTATTTTGGACATCATGGATAAGATTGTGGCGGTCTAAATCTTGAATTGGACTCATTGGTTTATTTTGGTTTTGAAATCGGCCTTGGATTGGTCTCTTCCAGGCCTTGGATTGGTCTCTGACAATGCCCCCATCCACAGGGCACAAGTGGTCACTGAATGGTGAATGTGAACATGATGTGAATCATATGGTATGGCCTTCACAGTCACTAGATACCAACCCAGTTGAACACCATGTGAGTCTGTGCATTGTTCTTTGGCAAATAATAGATTAAAACAAAATTAAAATATTGCACAACAAGATAAATCACTTATCTGCCTAAAGTACTGACTATCTAGGATGTAAAATTATTAGAGTTTTTCTTGGTTGATATTGGAATGTAGTCTCAGGACATCAACAGTGCAGTAATCAATGCTATGTCATTTTATAGTCCACTGGTTTGTGTGTGCTTTTGAAAGTTAAAAACCTTTCTGCCAGATTTAACCTTAAGTTTTTGTATATGTGTTTAAGCACATAACAAGGCATTATTGACTCTGTTAGGACTTTCTGTTAAGGCATGTAATTGAGGATGGAGCTGGATCTATGCTGCCCTGGGGTGTCGGCCTAACAGTACACAAAATAAAAAAAACCTATACACTGTATTAGTCTTTTCTTTGGAAGTCCATACCTTTGTGGGACCAGGGGTATGGTATGTGCAGACATCAGGCAATCCTGGCCCAGTCCCGCTTCCAGCTTTCTCAGTTACAGATCTGAAAGGAGAAGAGAGATACAAAGTTTACTGTACTGATAGCGTACAGAGGCCAGCAGGGTCGCCAAAAGGCCCTGACATGGATATTATGTAGTAAATCTGAGATACAGTGCATGATTGGCACCCACAGTATACACGCCATTCTGTTCTGTTCCCCAGCTGTGTGTTTGTACTTCCTGTGTTCAATGTCCTGTGCCCCCTGTGAAGAGATCCTCGTAAGTTGAGTTTGTTAACAGAGTGGAAAACAAAGCACGCTCTCTCACGCGCTTATATCTCTGAAAAGGTGCTTTTTATCCTTCCCTCTAAGGAATTAGAGCCTGCTGCATGCTTGAAAAATAGCTTTTCATCTTCAGACAAGGTGCACTTCCCTGTGTAGATCAATCAAGGCCGTTTTTCTTTATTCTCATTTATAGGTACTTACAAGTGTAAAACTAAACAGGACAAAAAACTGCAACGAAGTGTTTCTGATTTGAAAAAAAACTGTCTGCATTGTAATGTCACAGCAATTAAATGTCATTATTTGAAATGGCTTTCCACTGGCTTGTGTGTCCAAATGCAAAAAATGGCAGTGTTTCACATTGCTATCGTACACTTTGTATTATTAGTTAATAAAAGCAGTAGATTGCATGATCCATGGTTTATTATTATAGTTGAAGCTGATATGGCGAGCACAGATGCCTGCCGTTTCACACTCTCCAGTTTGACTGATACTGAGAATGTGCATGTGCCATCTGTGTGAATTTTCTCAACAGCTGCCCTTGGCACCAGCGTTCCATAGTCAAATTGAAAACCTACCAAGCCTGTCATTTTCACTTTTCAAATGGAAAATTATCCATGTCTTTGAACCCACACAGTTTTTGACATTCTATCGATGTTTCCCCTAAATATTTGGCAGTGTTTCTGATACAGAACTGTAAAAAACCCTTATTTTTATTGAGTATAAAGTCCTCATGGGATTTCCCGGTCCACCCAGACTATTCGTTAAGCATCAATAACTTTTTAAATAACATTTCAGTGCCCAATAATCTGGTGTGGGGGGCATTTTTGTATTTGTTGAACCTTCATTTGAATTAGCAAAGTGTTTTTCCTGTTTGGTTCTCAATTTTGTGTGTGTAGAACTTCATGTGAAAATAAAAAATAAAACAATAAAATAATAATAATAATAATAATAATAATAATAATAATAATAATAATAATAATGCATGTAGCTGCAAGCAGCAATGAGTATCTGTGTTAAAACATTGGTTTATGCTGGCCCTCCTGTGGAACCCACTCTACTAAAGTAAATGTATAGGATCACAATCTCCCAATCTTACTAAAGGTTATGCTGAACAGACAATGCTGAAGTCTATGTGATTTGTAGTTCTGTAATGATTTTGCCTACAATCCTACAATATGTCAATTTTAGCAACAAAGTTTAACTGCATTTAGTGTCCATGTTTTTGTGAAATATCACTGCAAACTGTGCTACACATGTCCAAAGCTCTACTGTCTATAAGTCTGCAAAGTTGAAACCTCACATTTCTTGCAATAAGGTCAAAATATTAATTTCCATTCATAAATATGAAAATTCAAATCTGGCAGACTGATAAACTTGGAATTTGGCCTTTTTTTCGGCTGTTTTTGGTTGGTTGCCGTGTTTGCGAAGTGTTTTCTTACTTTTCCGCATGCAAATATTAATAATAAACTAAATGCAATGCAAAGGTAGTCGTTTGCCCAGGTGTGTTACACTAAAAGGCATTTGGGCCATGTGAATTTGCATTATCACTCTTCTCCCACAATGCATTAGTTTGGCTGTCATGGCAATGTAGTCGTCATACGAAAAGCTAAACATGCAAGTATGAGGCCACAGTATTAAAGAGGTGTCTGTATGCTTTTTGGTTTCCTGAGGGAATTCAGTATAGAAATGCAATAACAGTCTCAAAACAGTTCAATAGTCTTGAATATTTCTTACAACTGAACTGGTTTGTGATATAAATAGACTTAAAACAATGATAAGCATAAAGCAAATGTACTGCTTTAAACATATATATACACATATACATGGCTTTCTTAGTTGTTTCGGGGCAACTGACCTAAAAGTACAAAGGAACTGGTTAATTAAACTAAACTACGGTGACCACCAGGGTCCAGAATAACCAGACACTTTGAGACAGACCTAGGAGTTCAAACCTGGCCCAAAATTGCAATAAATGAATGTGTAAACGAACAATCCTTATCTACAATGATTTACACCATGTGGATAGTACAATTGTATTATACCAATAATGCATTTCTGCTAGTCTCTATTTATGTTCCTTTTGTTAATATTCAATCACAAATATCAAGCGAACACAATCGAAGCATCCCAATCAAAGCTTGGGTAATAGATTAGCTATTCGTTCATTATGATCTGAACATACAGCGGGGAGAACAAGTATTTGATACGCTGCCGATTTTGCAGGTTTTCCCACTTACAAAGAATGTAGAGGTCTGTAATTTTTATCATAGGTACACTTCAACTGTGAAAGACGTAATCTAAAACAAAAATCCTCAAAATCACATTGTATGATTTTTAAATAATTAATTTGCATTTTATTGCATGACATAAGTATTTGATCACCTACCAAC
>JAOYSI010065783.1:0-23051 GCA_025775065.1 Hiodon alosoides | reverse complement strand
TGCTCCAGTGTTGAAACCTGTCAAGTCTTCATGCTCCAGTGTTGAAACCTGTCAAGTTGCCTTACTCCAGTGTTGAAACCTGTCAAGTTGCCTTACTCCAGTGTTGAAACCTGTCATGTTGCCTTACTCCAGTGTTGAAACCTGTCATGTTGCCTTACACCAGTGTTGAAACCTATCAAGTCTTCATGCTCCAGTGTTGAAACCTGTCATGTTGTCCTGCTCCAGTGTTGAAACCTGTCATGTTGTCTTACTCCAGTGTTGAAACCTGTCAAGCCGTCCTGCTCCAGTGTTGAAACCTGTCAAGTTGCCTTACACCAGTGTTGAAACCTGTCAAGTCTTCATGCTCCAGTGTTGAAACCTGTCAAGTCTTCATGCTCCAGTGTTGAAACCTGTCATGTTGTCCTGCTCCAGTGTTGAAACCTGTCAAGTTGTCCTGCTCCAGTGTTGAAACCTGTCAAGTTGCCTTACACCAGTGTTGAAACCTGTCAAGTTGCCTTACTCCAGTGTTGAAACCTGTCAAGTCTTCATGCTCCAGTGTTGAAACCTGTCATGTTGTCCTGCTCCAGTGCTAAAACCTTTTTTTGGCCCCAAAAGATGATTGGTCTAAAGAGCAGGATTTTAAACACCAAATCAAAAACCTAATTGCGATGTCGGCCATAGTAAGATATTGCATTCTTAGTCCCTTTATGGAGGCAAATCTTTCAACATTAAGTACGAAGCATCAGCCATTCAGCTTATTTTGTGGCCACATTAGAGGGCCTTGATTAAAGTTGATGATGTGCATGGCTAAATATCGGTAAGGATACCTTTACAAGCCTTTAATCAAGACTGTATAAATAAAAACATTTTTCCTTTGTCTCAAATGGTAGTTTTTGCCAATTTAGAGCATTAAGCTATACTTCTGAGAAAGATGATCATCTTGCAAGGTGTTTTGACCGTACATTTTAGTATACTATTTAAAAAAATTATTTATTTAAAAGAAACATAGGTCCATGTTTCCTTCCAGGTTAAAATAATATTTAGTTCTGGAGCATTTTGTTCACTTTGTCAGGTCCCTTTCTCCACAGAAGTTGACATTAGGTGTCACCCATTACTGATAGTTCTATGACTAAAGCGCCATCTACTGACAATTTCAATATAAAACACTAAAGTAAACTCGTATTTTCTTACAGGTGGTGATACTGGAGATACCACACCTAGGATGGGATGGCAGACCATCACAGGTCCTGGGACACACAGAAACTAGGTCCACTACTCATGCAGGGCCAGGGATATAGAGAAAAAAAACACCAGACCACCCAGAGGAAACCCACGCAAGCACGAGGAGAGCTCCACACAGACAGTGACCCAAGAAACATTTGAACCCAGGACCCTGGTACAGTGAACCACCATGCCACCCAAATAAAAGTTTCAAAAGCAAAAAAAAAATGTAAAGCCAATCCAAATTAAACTTTACAGAAAATGCATGGGAACTCACAGACATAAAACCTTCTATGAACATTATTCCCATAAGATGACAGAAATATTAAATTAATGTAAAATTAAAGACTTTTGAAGGTTATTCCCCATTGATATGGTTCCTACAGTTTATTTTCAATAAAGAGATCTGGATGAAAACCAAACCCACAGAAGTCATATCACCCTAACCATGGGAAACATTAAGATAAAGAACAGTGCAAGCAGCCATTGTTTGAGTTCACACAAGCCAGCAGGTCAATCTCTTATCACTCTGAAATGTGACCTGTGTTCGACACTTGAAACACTAAACACTGCACCCGCTGAATGACAGGGTTTACTTACCTGACACTTTCAGAGAACTCAGGTGCTCAAAAATGTCAACCATTTAGTCCAGCAAAGCAATCCACCGACGGTCACTCATATGAACCTTAATGTGGTTATTACTGTTGTGTATTTAAGTAAAGATCTGATTACTGTAGGAAATTAAGAACATTCCTTATTTATTGATCAAATCTAGAACTTAAAACAAACTCTTCAGTCCTGGCTTATTATACTCTGAAGCTTCTCAGAAAGGTTTACATTAGCTCTGGATCAATCAACGGAGAAAAAATTGTCTCAATTTATCACACTCAACCACTCGCTTTGTACAATCCAGAATTCAAATGATCCAACACACAATGTTAAACGCATACGCAAAATGGAAATAAAACTGCTACCAGACTAGACCGACACCTGGCTGCGGCTGCCACACATAGAACCGGAGATTATTAAAAAATAAATTGGAAAGAGGGGCGTCCCATTTTGGGAACCGCTGGTTTAAATAACGAGCCTGCACGAAGCATAAAACTCTGAATCATGAGTCTTTCTCAACCCAGCGCGACTCCGGTATGGATGATGCACTTATTACAGCAGTAGACAGAAGGAGTATTACAGAAGGAGTATTACAGAAGGAGCATTACAGAAGGAGTTAATTCTGCTGCAACTAGATGGCAGCAGCACACAGCTCCCGGGAACGGAGTGCTGCCTCACCCCTCCTCACCCCTCCGCTTGGAGTCGGTGGAGATTGTGCACAAGCAGAATTCAGTTCTGGCAGGAAGTGGTGCAGTCTGAGAGTGTGGCAGGCTGTGATGACAGGGAGGAGATTGGCAAAGCCCTAAAGCCCAACTACAAGGCCTCAGCCTGAGCAAAGGGCAGGAAATCAGGCCCAGAAATGAAGGGGACACTGGGAAGCATATTTTGCCTAATTCCAACTTGTAGCACTGGACCAGTTGGCTAAAACCCTTGGAGGGCCATCCTTGACTAAGGCCCTAGCTGTCCCTTCCACTTCAATAGTCTAGCCACTGCTCTCGGACACCGCTACAGACCCACAAGCTGCACCTAAGGCAGAGAGAAACCAGGGAGCAATTCAGAACCCTGGCTGCCGACACCGTGAAAGGGCCCAACATTCGCTATTCAGAGAGATGGCCTTGTCAAGCTATTCAATAGGACATTAGCAACACAGCTGTTTATCTTATCCACGTGACTGTTGCTGTGAGTTCCAAATGCCAGACGACTTGGCTTTTGGAATCAGAGATCTCAGGCCTACGCAGACGGGACAAGTTGCACGAGTCTGCCAAAAGTGAGCTGGAGTATGTGGGGGGCCGGGGGGACAGAAGCGGGGGAATGACATGCACTGCAGGTGCATCATGGGTGAGCAGGCTGCCACATCCTGTTCCTCCCATCATCATGAAACAGTGATGTCTTGACAATCTTCCATTGTTCCATTGTTGTCACAGACCTCGCAATCTATTATAGGACATGGGAGGTGTACCGAATGAAGTGGCCACTAAGGGTATGTGAGTGATTTTCTTGCTTTTACTTACCTTCCACATTGCGATCCTTAATTGGTTAAGACTTTGTCATCATGTTTCTGTACCTGGACACATTATTATCATTACCATCCCTGAGTATTTTTTCTTTATTCCCAAATAAGTACATACTAAAATGTTCCATAAGCACAGCCTTTCAATCGTGTTATTATTTAATGCAAACACAATAATGATAGTTACCGAAACACAACAAACAATATTGAAGCGTGTCAATAACACTAGTTGTTATGACAACATTTTCCTTACCCGGAAGTGAGGGTCCGATTGCAATAGCTATGCGGCTGAGAAATCAGCTGCAGTCCGTCTACAAACTTGACCCTTTAAGAAACGAGGTAAGAACAAGACCCCCTATGCCAATCCCAGGCTCCGCGGCAGTCAGTTAGTCGCCTGGTCCCTTAAGAACTGTGTATAAATAGGACGGAATGGCAAGTGTTTGCCGTAGTGTCAGAGGAGCGATGGACAGCGGCAGATTCGCACTCTGTAATTGCGCAGGCGTGAGTGGAAGAGTTTTCTGGCGTTTATCTGTGTCTCGCTCGGCTGTGAGAACTGAGCACGGAGGTCTTTGATGTAAATTGATTACTTAAAATTATTGTAGCCCATCTTTAAGTGTTGTTTCGTGATATTAAACAAAACGTTTTTCAAAATGTGCGCTGTACAGTTGGTTAAAATATGATGGAGTGCCCGTTATGAAATTGAAGCGCAAGTGAACAAGTTTTATAGCGAGCGAGAGCAGTTTAAAAAAAAGGTAAACCAGCTGCTAATATCTGTTGTACACGGCCGCAGAATGTCGCCAATCAAGGAGATTGTTGGCTTTTTTTGTAGTAGATTTTACTTATAACAAATGTGTGTTATTATATTGTTGATTTTAAGTAATAAAAGCTAATAATATAAACATGCATGGTCCACTCTTGACCGTGCTAAATGGCTAATTAATGGATGTGGAATCGCAAGAGGTGATTGATTTAATACAGAAGTTTCCCCTTCCTCTGTCGGATTAATCTGAATAAGAACATATCGTATGGAACCGAAGTAGTTTCTAGAAAAAGATCTATATTGTCCAGGGATTGCATAATTACGGGTCATTGCCTATGCCCCATTGGTATTAAAAGTTTTATAGCCTCCAGGGCACAACGCATTTAGCGTATAGGTGGAACGAGAAGTGGCCGAGTTTTGAACAGGCTTCAAGATCAGTTGTTAACATTTTAGAATGTGTGTGTGTGTGTTTGTTTAACTTAAGCTATAGGGCAAGGTTAGAAGATGTTAGGTCTGTCCCTGCCTGTCAAACCACCGCAAAATATCGTTATGACCTATGTATTGGATTGATTTATTTTTAACCACATGTGACTGATATTTATGTACAATGTATATTTTTTCTTGAATGCAGGAAGAAGTCAAGTTAAAAATCAAAGAACTTAATGAACATATTGTCTGCTATCTGTGTGCTGGGTACTTAATCGATGCCACGACAATTACAGAGTGTTTGCATACATGTAAGTGTTTAATTTAGATTGGAAGGGCCACCTTGTTGGTTTGTTCTTTCAGAATTATAATGTCCACTTTGTCATTGATCTAAATAAATGATTGGTCCAAATGTTGTTGGAAGTATTCCAATGTTATACCTCATTATTTGAATTGGTGAGGTAGTATGAACTGTGTAAAATGGCCATGCAAAGAGTATTATCTTGTGTGTACTGGAAAGCCACAGTCATGTTTTATTTCTCTCTCGCTCTCTCTCTCTTCCGTTTTGTAGTCTGTAAGAGCTGCATTGTAAAATATCTCCAGACCAGCAAGTATTGTCCAATGTGCAACATAAAGATCCATGAAACGCAACCACTGTTGAATCTGAAACTGGACCGAGTGATGCAAGACATTGTCTACAAATTGGTTCCGGGACTGCAGGAGAGTAAGTGTTGGATGCCTCTAAACGCGGTAATGGGTAATGCCAGTTCTTTGAGAGCTTCAGGTGTAGTTTATTTTTTTTATTGCTCGTTTAGTTTTCAGGTCCATGATGCCAGTTTAATGAACCCAATGTATGGTCGTTGTGCAAACTATTTAATATTCTTTCCTTCCCATGGAACAGGTGAGGACAAGAGAATAAAGGAATTCTACCAGTCACGTGGCCTCGAGCGCATTATCCAAGCCTCTTGCGACGGTACGTAGATTGCACTAAAGTGGTGGTCAGTTAGTAAAAAAGTGTTTGTCCTTTCCTGTGGAGCAGTGGAAGTTTAGTGGTGCGAATGGCTTGGAGGTGACAGTGGGTGTTTTCCCACCCCAGATGCAGTACCTGAGGCAGCAGCTCTGCCCTACAGCTTTGACCACACCAAAGCCCACTTCTATTGCTATGATGAGCAGGTCTCGCTTTGCCTGGAGAGGCTGAGGTAACGTCCCTCATGTGTCTGGCGGTAACTTTCCTAATGTTTTTGGCAATTTTTGGGACATTATTGTGATGCGGGGGGGTTCTGTTTCAGATCTACAAGAATCTACAAGAATTCTCGCATTGTTTCAGAAACAATGTGACCACTGCGCTCAGATTCTGCTCATATCCCAGGTCCAAATGAGTTAAGTTGTAGTTTTCGGTAAAGTGACAGGCTTCCTAAGGCTTGCCACAGGACTTGTGTTTGTCTCAAAAGCCGGATTAATCAACGTGCCTCCAGGAAGACAGGAAATGATGTATCCCATGCTGTTAATGCATGGAAACCCTGTCAAAGGCTGTTCATCCTTTTTCTTTGGGCAAGTTTTATTGTTGAGGATGCAGGGCAGATGTACGTTTGGGCGTACTTTGTCAATGTTCGCGTGTTTGGTTCCATCCACAAACCTGAACTGGCCAACTAATATTTATTTTAGAAATGTCTGTTTGTGACTAAGAGCTACAGAACCCAGTGGTCGACAGGTGTAGACCCCTAAGTTCAGAGAGCGTGGGGTTCAAATTCTAGAGGGCTGTAGGATTTGCTTATTTTTCTTCTGCCATGCCGTTTAATTGTTTAATTGCAGTCGTTGTTTGTCGTAGCAGTCATCACTGGTTTCCAGGTATAAATCACTTGCTAATTGAGATGTAGCATGAAAAAAAACCGCGGACCACGTGGCTCTTGAGGACTTTGACACCCCTGTATCCGTAGTTAACGGAGGCCTGGGAAACCTATTGGACTGCTGGCGCATGCAGCAGGAGTGTTGAGGGTCATTGTGTGTTTATCCAATCATGAAAGTGGTCACAGAGTTAATCAATAGTTGTGGTCCGTGTTTTCACAGTTCTGCAACACCGCTTTGTGGACTCGTACACAACGATTACTTTATTCATCACCACAGCACCAAATAATGTCTGCCAATCAATAGCTGTTAAAGAAAAGTGTGTTCCGCTATTAACTTCCTCACAGCACGCGTAAACCCGTCACTGCGAGGCAATTGGTTGACTTTCTCTCAGCACACATAAACTTATCACTGTAAGGCGATTGGGCGCCAATGAGATCAATAACTTGGCAACAAGAGCATTAAAAAACCCATAAAACTCAGCTGTGTAGCGGTCTTTACGGATTTAAAAGGTTATAAATCTAAATTTGTTGTGGCGTTCCTCTCCAAGGATCTGCCCATTTTTCTCTGTGTTACTGTCAGAATGTCTGGTCATGTTGCCATTGCTGCTGTTAGGGGGGCATTTTAATTTATTACCTCAATCTAAACTGAAATTAACTAATCTAGCCAGTTCTAATTAAAAAATCTGCGTCAATTTCTGTTTACTTTTTTTTAATGAAAGAAATGTATTTTATATGTGAGCTTTTCTTAGAGAAATCTTAAAGGTGCAATAATGCAAGCTGTCCTTTCTCCCCTTCTCTGCAGTGTATTATCAGCAACTGGGATAGATAAAAGCAAGTTAACTTTACAGGTAAAACTTCCGTTTCAGCACATTAGCCCTGGATCATGGTAGGAGTAGTTTTGTTTTCATTGATTTGAACTTTGAAATTTAATTTTATGGTAATTACTATTTACTTTTAAAAGGCTTTAAATTGTTTGTGTTGTTTAATCCAGCAACAGGTGTGAATCGTATGGAATATTCGTTTTGTTTAGCGTGTATTTTAAAACATTTTTGATGGTCAGATTCCATTTTTCCAACATCATCTAAGTATTCCAAACAAATCTTCAATTAATGTGGTCTATAAACCTATTTTAGTTTTAATGTACAGTATTCAGTCAAAAGGATAATAGTTTGATTTGAACCCCATTAGAACAATTCTAGCTAATAATTTAGTTGTGTTGTGACTAACAACATGCTCTACATGGCCTTGTGATTATTCTGGAATTTGCTTTCCAAACGGGGCCACTGGATTTGGTTAGTGTTACTAACTTAATTTCAATTGAAGTATTCCAAATGCACAAATCTGAAGAACGGGCCTAGGGTTCTTAAATCTGGCTGTATTCACCACTGCCTGACGAGGCACCGTTAGAACTCACGTGGGTCACCATCTGGGGATCGGTGTACACGGTGAACTCTGCTATGTCATTTGGGGGGACAGGTTAAGAACAAACCGATTTGTGCTTTGATTGACACCTGGAGCACAGTCAGGCATGCAGGGCGCCCTCTAGGGGTTGTGTGAGAATCTGTACTTCCTGGGTGTGGCTGATGTCTGGTGCAGTCTGCAGTTATGTTCTACTCCCCTCACAGGTAAACCGGGCTGCCAGGTTTCAGAGTGCCTTGACTAGACTGTGGACATAGCCTTTCTATTTCTATACTTTCATATTAAATTAGTTTTGGGTGCCATCGAGTGATGCACCAGTGGTAAAACGGAATTAAATTATATCCTTGTGTTCGAGAGCATCCTTGGATTGTGAATTGCATAAATTGTCTGTATTAGATTAGTCACATGACCCAATTTAGCAGACACTGACAGAAGTGGTGTTCCAGTTATGGTCTGCCTTTTTTGTGTAATGCAGCATTGCAATAACACTACTGTTGTGCTCTCCCTGCAGCAGAAGTTTGTGCGGTGCTCGGTGAGGGCAGAGGTTCGTCACCTCCGGAGAGTGCTGTGTCAACAGTTAAGAGTAGAGAAGCACCAGGTTAGCTTTTTGTCACTGAACGGTGAACCCACATGAAACCTACTGGCCCTCTTTCTTGGTGGTTTTTGGTCGATCGGCTCCTCCAAGAGCTTTGACCAGTCCTGAAACTAAATTAAACCAACATTCCTCTACTTCTTCTAATGTGAAAAATCTGTAAGGAATATTGTCTTTGGAACGTTTGACTTCAGGTTGAATTCTACTAGTGCCAAGTGTTGAACCTAGAATGTTTTATAAAATGGCTTTTAGCCTTAAATTAACTTGAAGTGGTCTGTTATTTTTTTTTTATGTACGATTTTTCTTGATGCAGGTCCAGATGCTGTTTAACAACGACTTCTTACCCGATCACATGACCATGAAACGGCTGTGGCTCTCTCATTGTTTTGGCCAGGTACTCCAGTCTTAAGCTGGGCTTGGAATCTGTTTTGCATTCCTGGTTAAATCGCCGACCAAACCTTTTCTATTGCGGCTCCATGTTGGAGTAATTTCGGTGCAAAAGGTTGTACATTACGGTACTGTGTGAATCCGCTGTTCTTAAGACCTGCTGCCATTCATGTAGATTGTATTTGACTGGTTACAGTTTCCATTCACTACTGCAGTTTTTTCTCTCCGATTTTCAGTTATTGTAAGTACACTGTACATTTGGTTTGTGTTATTTCACAAGTAGTATGACACAGTAGTCGTATTATTTCAGTTATTCCAATTTTCATTTTCTTTCATATAGGCGCAACCATTGATTCTCCACTATACAATCAAGGACAAGCAAGCAGGATAGGATTTGATTTTTTTTTTTTTTTTTTTTTTTTTTAAGGGGTGCCATCTGTTGTATACATTTTGTATTTTTATAAATAGTATTTTAATTAGTGTGTGTGTGAGAGAGACTTATTTAGATTTTTTTTTTTTTGTATTTTAAATAATACATTTTGTGAAACGGCAGATGTCTGATCTAGTTTGGAACCAATGTTTCATGAGGGAGTAAAACTACGTGTGAATATCATTTGCTCTCGAAACTACAACATAAAAGGTTTTCTCTGCCAGTGTCCCAGACGTATTGATGAGTTATTCCGGGGGGGTTTACGGTGTACGGTAAGTTGAATGCCTAAGGTACGTCGGTGTCTGACTGGCCTAACCTGAAGCTATTAAAATACATTTTATATGGAAGAGAAAACAAATTAGTCAGAGGTGTTAATGATTCACAAATACACTGGTAAAGGAATGGCGATGGTTCATAAACACTGTTATTAGGGTCCCAAACATGTTATACTGTCTCTTGAGCTTAATTAGGTGTACAGGGCAATGGCATTCATTGAGGGGAATGTTGTTACAGGGTTTATACATGGGACAATATAAACTTGTGTTTCTTTATTTGATAAGTTTCAAGGTAGTCTTTATATTTAATTGTATAATGAATGGTAATAATTATAAGCAGATTATGTATAACTTGGTAAATACCTGCATGAATTATCCACCTCTAATATCTTTACTGCCAGATGGCAGCAACAACTGTATATAGTAAATCTGTATTATTATTATTATTATTATTATTATTATTTTATTTTTTCTAATTTACTGGGATGGGGTGAAGTTTCTTTAAATGTGTTCAAAGTGTCAGTCGACATTATTCATACGATGTCATGCAAACGTCTAATCCAAGCGAAACCCTGAAATAAAATCGGCCGCCAAATTCTGAAGTACACGCATCCTGAGGTCAATACGCTAGGTGGCGGTGTTGACGCTTCTGTCAAAACTAGAAATTGGCTGCAGTTGCGTTACCTTTAAGAAAATGTATGCTTTCAAACTAAGTCACCACCTACTTCCAGGAAAGTAATTTTACTTATTAGGATCTGGCGGGGTTTATTCCCGAAAGCTACGTTTTGTAATTTTGTTAATTATGCTGAAGATATGCCTTGGAAAGTCACTACATAAGTAATATAACGTATTCCTACATCAGTACAGGCAATGATGCCGATTCACTTTGAGATACGGTTTCAAATTTATTTATTTATTTATTTTTAAATAGCAGCCCATCGGGTCGTATTTCTTTGTTTTTATGTTTAGTCTTCCTGGACATGTGACAGTGCCGTTATCAATGCCAGATAAACCAAATTACTTACTACTTATCGAGGAAGCACTTTAGTCCGTGCAGCACCGACGGCATACAGACACTGGTGCCAACGTTTAGCAATCCCTACACATGCAACTATCCTCAAGCTCTGGGCCGCTCCTAGGTTTCATTGCCATTAGGAGACTGGCTAGAAAATAGAATCAAACAATGTAGTCATGGACTTTCGGGAGATTTACTCCTACCATTCTAGTTACCCTCAATAACCATCGGAAAATAGACACTTACATTACATAAAGTAACATTTTAATGCATTTGATATATTTTATTGTAATGATCATTTTCATTAACAAGCGGCTATTAGCAGAACAATACTGGAGTAGCCTACGTAAATCATGCTAATCTTTAAGGAAGTGATAATGTTTCTTAAATATTTTCAAATGATTTTCAATTGGGCAATAAAACTATTGCTTATGACTATAAATACAGGAAGAGTGTACAAAAACATGAATGCTGTTAATTTAAAGCTAGATGATTAATCATTAATAAAGCCAAATTAATGAAAATAAACAATGATGTAAGGGAAAAATTAACCATCCAGAAAATTGGGTTTTCATTTATGAAACACAGGCGTTATGTGTTATATGTTTCAGGAAACAAAAGAAAAGAGGAATTATCAAAAATTTGAACGACCATTGTTAATTGTTAATTGTCCAAACAATAACTGCTGATACAGAAAGCTTTTCATATTTTATATTTGCATGTGCATGTGCGGTCACCGCTCACAGCAATAGATAGGCAAGGGAAAAGCAAAAATCTTTTTTTATTTTTTTATTTTAACCCAAAAATATTTTAACTCAAAATCGGTAATCGCACACAAAATAATTGTGGAGAAGAATAACGCAACTGCGTCTTCTGCGTTTGGGTTGTGTTGCAATGTAGAAAAAAATTACCTATTGAAAAAGATTCAGTGTTACCCCCAAATTATCGACCATGTCCAACATCTGCTGCTAGTACAACTTATATTACCACTGATACTAAATTCTCATATAAACATAAATATTTATTATTATTAAAGTTTAATTTGTAATATTGTTATTATTGTTCGTAGTACGTTAAGTAGTAACAGCGAGGGCAGAGATGGCTTGAGCGACATTGACGCAACAACAATTAAACAGCAACGTGAGTATGAATGTATCCCTGAACTAACCTCATCTACCAAACGTTTACTACAGATCACAGGCCACTAAAACTAGGTAGAATGACTTAAAGCGTTATCAATTACATTCTAAAAAGCGCAATAGCAAATAAAAATTGGTTGATTGATTGAATATTTCACATTTTCGATGTTTATGAACTGTCTAAAAAATAACGTTCCTGCTTTTTAAGATGAAAAATACGGTTATGATACGGTCAAATACATTATGAACCTGTCGGAAATATTTTTTGCAAATTAACGTACCCGAGCCTAGCTAGGCCTAACTATCGCATAACGCTATGTTCTTAGCTGACATATCACGTTCCCATTGTAATGTTCTGAGAGAAATACAATATTTCCCTATTGTGAGATATACAGGTATTTTGCACGATAGACACTGGCATGTGAGCATACGCAAACCAATAATGAATAATTTCCCTGTATGGATAATTATGATGACCATGGCAATAGTTATGAGTTTTAGCGCGTTTTTATGAGTTTTAGCTCGTTGTTGCGTTTATAAAGCATAAAGCCTACACGTAATAGCATTTTATTACTGCCATTCCAGTGGGAATCATATATATATTTTTTTTTTAATTAATAACGGCATTTAATTGATAATAATGGATTCATGGTTATTATTGTTAATAGAATAAGCATAATTCCCATGAAATGGGTATTGTGCAAAACAATTCTACTTGGGGTTATGTTGTACCAAGGAATCTTCTGAATCTTCAGAGCTTCCCGCTTTAAACAACAGGCTCTGCTCAAGCATTTAAGAGGATGCATGTAGAGACTATATAACTGACACAGTGAGTATTTCACATTACCACTGAAAACTACTAAATTTTAAGATGAAATGCGTAAAATAGAACGAACCTTTGCTATGGTGACAAGTCCTTTTTTACTGGCTAAAACATCACGAGTTGACAGTTAGCCGATTAGAATTAAAGAAAAATGTAACAGTCGCATTAGTCTGTTACAAACTCCGCGGGTGTTATATTACTTAAAGTCGGGCCTCGTGAATATTTGTGGCACCAATGTATCTAATGAACACCCAACATACTTTCCAAACCCTTTTCAACTAGCCTTGGTTCGACAAACTTGCTTGATATCACATACTTTGAAAACGCAAAACGACCTAAATCAAATAACCGATTTAATGCAATAAATTTTAAATGCAATAATGACAACAATAACCTTTGGACTAATACATTATCGAATTACTCATTGTTTTATAAACACTCGACAGCTTACAACAGAGTCGGTGGCCTTTTCGAGGTCAATACAAATGCAATCGATCGCAAGCCGAGTGAGAATTAGGGAAATAAAAGAAAATATTGCGTATATTAGTATTTATTTTATTTACACATTCTAAAAGTACAAATAATTCCTGTGTGCAAAAAATTAAAAAAATTAAAAAATGACGCGGACTATTCTTATTTGATTGAAATGATTGCAGTGTTTTTTGTCCGTACTCTTGTAACAAGGTAACTGATTGTAATAACACCGTTTCGTTTAAACATTTGTTTTAATGTCAAAGGAACTAAAGTTACAGTGAACTGCCCTGATATAGTTACAAAGGACATGCTTCTTATTTTCCTATAAATATAGGAAACGTTCAGTTAGAAGGTGTGTGTTGCATTTGCAAACATCTGAAATGTTTACAGAAATGTAAGCACAATATAATTTCGAAGGACACTTGAAGAAATATAACCCTAACCCTAAACATACTGTCCATTTGCTGTATTGCAACCCCGTTTGCGACAAGTTCTAGGACCTATTTCACAATGCAACAATAAAAATCTACTTGACTTTTCAACCTCTCGGTGATTCCGACCGATTGCGCCAATTGTGTGAGCTGGAACTCGGTCTTTTTTTCCCTTCTCAAACAGCTTTCCTTGATCTGGTTAAATGTTTCTAACGGAGCAAAAGATGTGCCAGCAGATTGCAGCTCGGACAACAATGACGCGGGGAGAAAGGCAGTTACCCTCCTCTTTTATCCGGCCTCCTATTGAAATTTATTCATTAGTAACCCCTTGCTAATCAATTGCTATTCATGGGCGTTTTTTAACAAACACTTTAAAAGACGCACAGATGCACGAGGCATTTTTGCTGCTGGCTTACTGAAAGTGTTTAAGTACGGAGGGTGGGTTTTACTCATCAATCACGCTGACTGGTTTGTGTTAAGAGAATTCATAAACCATATGGAATCGGGTTGCTTGCGCGCTTTACACCAGCCCGGTGTCCAAACCCCCATGTGACAATAGTCTTGAGCGGGTTAGAAAAACAGTGTGTAGAGATTACCGGGGTTGTGTTCGGTTGCCCATAATTGACGCTTCAGGCACTTAACGTAAATGGCGAAAGTCGCAAAGTTGTCGATATGAATTATTTGTTTTGATGTGCAAATGTCCCTCGTTAAGAAAACAAACACATCATACACGCATGTGTATATTCTCCCATTACCCACACTAAGCAAAGACCAATGATACGAGGTCTGATAACTTGCAAAAATGCACACCGAGGCAAAGAGTGTCATTTAAGGAAACGCAGTGAAATTATCATATTCCCTTTATTTACATAGATGATTAAATAGAATGATACAATAAAATTAACATAACGTCATAACGTCTCTTCGTTTTCAGTGAAATTATATATACAACATACCTATCAATCAGGCGATATGGAATTGTTCCCTACCCATAGCTCCACTGATTAGAGCAAACATTTTCGATTCGCTATTTTAAGGTATTTTTAAAGTTTTTATTTAAACCCTCCAAAACTGGATGCACTTTAGACCCAAATTATATATTAATAATTTGAACTGTGTATATAATAAAGACAATAAAATAGTCTTGTCCTCCAAAATATATGTCCTTTACCTACATACATCAGAGCAGATTACCAGGAAGAAACGTTTCTGCAGCAGCTATAAAAACTGAACGTGATTAATGGAGTATCAAAAAAGACAAAGTACTTCCCCAAGAATCTAATGGATGAAATTTCAGATGTAGAAACACTTTGAAATCTTGAATATTTATTTAATTTTTTTTTTGTTTTTTTGTTTTTTTTTTGTGTTTTTAACCATGAATCAAAGTCATTTCCAAAATGCTATTAAGGTTATTCAATTTTCATTCCTTGTGTAATGGGTTGAAACGGAAAAATGAACTTGTAGTTCTCCTTCTGATTTTTTAGAAAAAAAAAAAAAGTATTTGTCCTTGCAGAGGTAAAAAAAAAAAAAAAACCCTAAAACATAGGCCTACTTTCAATCGTCCACTTCAATTTCCTCATCTTCATCCGAGAATTCGTCTGTGGTGTGGTCTCTAGATGAGAAAGGGGACTGAGGAAAAACTCCCTGCCCTCGGGGAGATGGGGGTGTGCCAGGGGAGATCGCCCCTGAGGTTCCTTGGGGTTCATCAGTGTCTTCCATGGTAACCAACTTCTGAAGAGCCTGTGGAGGGATTTTCTTTAGCGACTCTACGTCTGCTTTCATCTCCTCCAAGTCTCTTTTGAGTTTGGCCCGTCTGTTCTGGAACCAGGTGATGACCTGGGCATTGGTCAGACCGAGCTGTTGAGCAATTTGGTCTCTGTCTGCAGGGGACAAGTATTTCTGGTAAAGAAAGCGTTTCTCTAGTTCATAGATTTGGTGGTTAGTAAAAGCTGTCCGAGACTTCCTTCTTTTTTTGGAGGCCTGTCTTTGGCCAAAGGCGTTCAGATGCTCACGACCTTAAATGAAAACAAATAGGAGAGTTAAACTCCTATAATTCAGGTGGAAAAGACAATGCATACCTGCACAGAAGTTTCAAATATTATTTAAGCATAACCAAAATACCGTAGAAATGGAATATTTCACATGCAAACTTTTTTTCCCCCACAATAATGACATGCCTAACAGGAACAATATAAAACACAGACAAGATCGCTAACAACTTTCCATCAGCAACGAAACAAAACACTTCTGAGTGTAAAAGGGTAGAAATGGAATTTTGTTTATATATGTATACAATTTATTATTATTTTTTATTTACAGGCTATTTTTTTTTTCTTTTCAAACTGGCCCTCCTACACCGTCTGCATTCAGTTATGTTAAAGCTTTTTGTCTGATCCACAGGAAGTCAATAAATCACTGCCTGAACTGCATTGTATGTGTTTCAAAAAAGGTTTCTTCAGATATGATATTTCAGATTTAACCTGAAAAGAGTGGCTACCCATCGACTTTAAGCAGGAGTACAAACTAACTATTACAGAGACATACACACACACACACGTGTGTGTATAATATTATATAATATATATCTAAACATAAAGTAATCAAGTACATATGATTCACATACTGACTGATATTTTTGCACGAAGAAGAAGCTATATCACAATTATGACATATTTTACTTATTTACATTTATAGCAAATTTGTCATAATTAATAATAACAACTACTTACAACTCTGTATAACACTAATTCGTTTTCAAAGAGAAAAGAGTAGAATTTAAATATAATTTAAGTGTATCGATAAGTCACTGAGTCGCACGGCGCATTATTGTTCTAATCTATACATTATTACTGACCTAACTAATTGACGACAATAAAAAATAAAATAATTTAAGCTTGCGTTAGAAAACGTAGGTTTTATCTTTTGTGAACATCAGGCCTCAGCCCATTCTTTGGTTGCGATCTATGTCTCAGCATTGAAAACACGTCCCATGAAAGGTCTATGTAAAATAAAAAGAATCCAATATTTCCTATTCATACAAATATTCGACATAATTTTAAACAATAACAAATCACCCATTAATACCTTCAGCTGCTTGAATTACGTTGACTTCCAGACCTTTGAAAGTTTTGCTGGCTAGTTCCTCCAGAGCGCAGAGCGGAGAGGACGGAGTGGTTATACCGTTCCTAGTTGCAGTTGAGCTGGTCACTTTCTCTAGAACCCTCGGCGGACATAGACTGGCAACGGTCTTCTTTATGGAGGGTTTGTTTAAAATATCCTCAATGCTGAAGGGGGTGAGCGGTTTGTTGGAGTTGGCTGGCGGTGGGAGTTGATCCAAAGGACCCGGTCCCCTCTCCTCGCTGCTGGATCGCAATACGGAGCCTGCCTTCATATCTCTACTGGAGGTCATCGTATTCCCACGAAATGTTTATTTCTAATATTAGTAGATTATATTTCATTCAAATGGTTATGGAAACGTCCATTGATTAATTCAGTTATGCTTCGCTGCACCCTTGTCGCACTCTTAAAACTTCGCTTGATTGAAATATTTTTCGAAAATAACCATTCTTCAGTTCGTGCTTCGGTTTTCACAGAGCGCAGAATTGTATTCCCTTTAAGAAAGCCAAGGTTCTTCTAAGCAGCTCCATCGAAGTCTTTAGAAAGTATAACGGCGCTGCCCGGAGGCTGATTTGCTACAAGAAAAAATGTCTGAAGAAACAAGGAAAGTAAGCAACTGCTAACGAGTTATGTTATTGTTGATTGGGCAAAGATCAATTAGAGAAACACTACACCATTACTGACCCGGCGCTGTGTCTTAAAGGGCCAGGACACATTAATTAATTGGACGTGGGAATAGGAGGAGTTTCCCCAACGTTACCAAACTTTAAAGAGAGAGAGGACGCGTGAAAGGTCCACGCATCTGCCGCCCCTCTTCCAACTCAAGGGAGCCACGTGCTCTCGGTGTATATTTTTCTAGAAAAGGAAAGTGGAGATATAACTTAACAATACCCTAGCGTCACGCAAACCAGGACCACTAGTGTTGTTTGCTTTGTTTTATCAATTAACGTCTCAGGTATTGGTTCATTAAATCTTGTACAAAAGCTGACATAAGCCTCAGTTTATCAGAACTAATTGAGACAACCCCAGGAAAATTAAAGACAAATAAAAAATAATTAAAATCATCACGGTGGTAGTTATTAGAATAAGTTAGGCAAATTCACATCTGCCGTAAAACCGTTAAGTATTCACTACTATTTTGGAACAAGAAACGCTCTTTGTGCCTGTAATTCACGGTGCGACGTTAATATAAAGACGCGCGATAATAATGTAACATTTAGTGGTTTCAATAGTATTGATATAACTATGCATATGGTTTATAGCTATGAGCTATTTGAAATGAAAAAATACAGTGGACCGTGTAGCCACGAGAGGTGCGTCCTACTCCACGATGCTATTTCCAATGTGTCTGTCAAGCATTTCACAAGGGTAGGGCGAGTGTTTAAGGCAGGAACTTTAATTTTCAAAGACTTGACGAGGTCTTGGCGCTGATGATTTGCCTCCTTCATCAATGGCTAGAGTAAAAGAGCGAAAGTGGAAAGACCGGGCAATCCCGACCATCTGATACCCTTGTCCGAGACGGGTTGGTTAAACTCATTAGAAAACCAATTTTTTTTTTCTTCTCCAAATGCTCCATAAAACAGAAAGACAACTCGGGGATGAGTATCCTAGAAAGGGGAGATTTTTGTACGATTTTGAGTTACACTGGAGTGAAGCGCAATACAATATCACACAAATAACTCGCAGATAATGTTGTTAAAAGGCTCCCGTTCGAACCGATCTATAACACGGGTAAGGTGGAGAACGGGTTTTTTTCGCGGCAAATTGTCCCCGAACCGATATTGATGAATAAAAAAAAAATTCAGATGTAGCGCTGGGTTATTTGGGACGTAGCCGTATAACCGCGAGTGGAGTAAAGCGGTGAACTCAGGGCAGGTAGGTCCAACGTCATCTCGGCTTCGGGTAAATAGAAACGTAAAACCGTTATAGTAGCGTTATACCCTCACAAAATCAATAAAATGTAACGGCCTAGGATTGGATGTTAAATGTTATATAATATTATAGTTTAATTAATATATATATATATATATATATATATATATATATAGCTTTGTCGTTTTAGTAATCACGAATGACAATAAGTAGGCTACATGATAGCAGGCTTATAGAATCATATTACAGTAAAGCAAGTGGTAAGAAGTTATTTATAATGCTTGAATTAACAAACAATGAATATAATATTTAGCTTTATATGCAGTGTGTATACATATTTACCGACGTAACGTGTAGTTCTGCATTTCCGCCTCATTGTATGTATTGGTTTGGTTAGTGCTACGTATTGAAAACCGTAATATGATTTAGTTTCTCTTTAATTAATTTAATTACTTCGTATTTTAAAAACAAAAAAAATCATGTTCAAATTTTAGTTGCTGTCCTTTAAAATATGCTAATTAGACCCATTCCAAACTTAAATGCATTCACCTTACTAAACATTGAGTGGGAAGTAGGTACGTTGTATGTTTGTTAATTTGTTGAGAAAATATTGTAGTCTAGGATTACATTAGATTATATATGTCGCCTGTGAGTTATTTCCAGCATTTCTTCGTCTATCATAGTCTTTGTTGTCCATCTCAACTAAGTGAGATATTTTGAATTGTATATTAGATTAAGTCCCTTTCGCCAAAGGGACAGAATATGAATTTCGTCGAGGTTCTAATCATTAACCTTGCGTTTTAATAATCAATTGGAATGATAGATGATCCTTTTACACGAACCATTAAAGATGAATGGGATCGTTACAAGCAACATCACAACTATCCGTGCCAAAAACTCCATATGGTGAGATTCATGTACGGACATAACAGGGCCAAACAGTAAAGGCGTGATTAAAAAGCTGAAGATTATATTACCCTCGATGGACAGCGGCCGACGTGGGTGTCATTGGTAACACCGTGACATGACAATAGGTGATTTAGTCAACGCCAGTCTAACATGGTAAACAACCGATCAGGGTAAATATAAAGTACATTTAGTGAAATTTATCTCAAAAGGATATGATGATACAACTAAAAAATATAACAAAAACAAAACGAAGGAAATTAATATGTGTGTGTGTGTGTGTGTGTGTGTGTGTGTGTGTGTGTGTGTGTTTGCGCGCCTGTCTGCAGTTACGATGTAAAACGTTCCGCGCGATTTAAAATAATTTTGAGGTTCACACCTCATATTCTCCCTCTCTGGTGTGACACTAATGATATCTTAGAAAATGCGGAACAACTATTAAGATTTCTATTTAACTGAACGTATATGTAATCAACATTTCGTTTAATCACATTAAAATAAATAAATCTAAATAAAGTCGTGATAAAAATAAATTTTACCACCCTAACTCGATTCAAATTCGGATGATACTTTCTAAGAACTGCTCATCAAAAAATCATTACAAAACATAATGGAATCAAATATAACGAATTCATACGAGAGCGAGGAGAGAAAGGTAATGGTTTTATGGTCCGAATGTTGATTTTAAGCGACAGAGAAATTGTAAGAGAAGCAAGACATTTCTGGATCGAATGGAATGCCGGCCGCATTATTAGTCTTGAATTTAAGTGTGCCAAAATCTCTTTTCAAATTATCTTTATGGTCTCTCTAGCGTAGCAGTGCTAATTCGAAAGGTCTTATTTGGTCTAATTCAAACGTTAATTAGAAACAGAACACCTGACACCATCAATCATCCAGCCTTACGGGAGCAGAACTGTGTACCCCCTCCCCTCTCCGAGCGTGTACGCGCGTCTCTTGTTGCCCCCCGCCTTTCTAACTTGCTTTGCTTGAGTCGCAATCCCTCTAAGCGAGGAAGCGTTTAAGTAGTTGCAGAAGGTCTTGTGATCGTTGTTGGTGCGAGAAACCAATATATGAGGGAATATGACATTAAAGTATGCAGATCATAATTAGTGACACAAACGGGAGGAATTCAAGTCACGAGATGGTCTTAGTGAATTAACGTTGCAAAAATGTAATTTAAGAAATCACAAGGATGTGCTGTTTTATAAAATAGTTCTTCTATGTTTTACTTTTTTTGGCTAACGTGAATATTAATATCCAATCTAATTATGCATACATTGTTTATTCGTTTCTCCTAAACGTAAAGCGATAAATAATAAATAAATAATCCTAGCATGCATTTTAATTTTTTATTTTTTAAAGCATTTTAATAATTGTATGGGCTGTATTATTTAAATAATAATAACATTTAAAAAATAAAATGAATGAATAAGTAAATAAAAAACAACTTAAGGATGTTTAGGTCACTTAATGCTTTAAAATATAACGGCTGCAAAACAGAAAAAAAAAATATCCCCCTGACACAGAGAACACAGGCTCATCTTTTCAAATTTCACAGACACGAACTGTATACGACTCAAATGTCTGTTACACCGGCAGGTCCGCGCCAGTTGTTAACCTCTATTACCAAAGAAAACAGCTGCACTCACTGCGATATCGACATGATATGGGAGCGTTCCAATAAATGTCTGAGCATTAGCATGATGAATGCGCTTTTTAAAATGTGGGCGAAACTTAAGTCTGAGGATTTTTTATACGCCCTCCTTCATCTTGAGATTAAAACAAAAAAACTGTAAAAAAGTGATTTGGT
Organism: Hiodon alosoides; assembly: GCA_025775065.1. Classification (NCBI taxonomy): domain Eukaryota; kingdom Metazoa; phylum Chordata; class Actinopteri; order Hiodontiformes; family Hiodontidae; genus Hiodon; species Hiodon alosoides. Next base: position 2,009 of record JAOYSI010065783.1, on the reverse strand, counting down.
GCAATTTAAAGGAACTGGACGTAACCCTAACCCTAACTATAGCAGAGTTTTTTTTTCGTTTTTTTTTCCCCACTTCCCCTATGATCCCCATAATCAGAAATATTAAACAGTTAAATATGCGGGATAAAAAAAAGGTTAAAAAATAAGGGCACAATTGTACCTAATCAAACCAGTCATAATTACCAAGATGTAACCAATTTAATAAATATTGGAGGGACGCTAAGTCACCAAGAAATATCATGGCATTGCCAGAATGCAGGCCTGATCTTGAATAACTGTAGCCAACTGCAGCCTCAGAGGTTCACATCGTAAGGGTCACCAGATCTCAATCGAGTGCTTCTTCTTTGATCTTTAATTGAATGCATTGTTTGCTTAACCAGTTGATACAGAAGCTGGTCTCCGGATTAACTATGCACTTTCTACTTGAGAGCAGCTACGCATGTCTGTTGTAAATGCAGAGAGCTCAATCTACACAAATCAAAAACAGAAAGGAAACGAAAACAAATACGATAACGTTTTGCTTTCACCTTGTTATAAGAAGCGCTCTTGAATGTATCCAGCCCCATCTGCATGGCAATTCTATTTACGTGACACAGACGATTTTGTTTCTGGAAAGCATTGAGTATTGCGAATATTTTTCATGGGTTTTAAAATGCAAGTCCACCTTAATTTAATGTATCTTATGTCAGAGAAAACAAACAAAACTCAAAATTTACATGGATTAAGAAAAACTTTGACATGAAACTATGGTTTTTACAATAATAGCAACAACAACAGCAGTTATATTAACACTAATTGTCATTATCATCGTCATAACATCGTGATAGCAACTACTGTCACACTGCAATGTTACCAACTTTGAGTAAATAAACTCAAGGACTGAAATGTATGCTTACTCGTATTAAGCAGAGCCTACATGACCTATGTCAAGGATAGCGGAAGTCAACTGTTTTTTTTATGTAAATGTTATATTAGAAAACATTTAAAGTATAACATTAAAAACGCGTGACGAAAAGACAAACGCGTGAATTAATCGCACCGAGGTGGTAGAGAACATTCCTAGATTAAATTAATGAAACACAAGTGCTATATTTGCTCGACGTCTTCGTCAGTCGTACCAGACACCCGGTCTACCTTCGGCCTCTGATCCCACCCTATCCAACATTTTTTTTCTTTTCTATTTAAATAATAAGTATTTACCAGTTGTTTGAAAAACGTTTTTATTTTATTTATAAATTTTTTATGTCGTCACTCGATGACTCGCTTCAAACTCAATGGCAAATCCGCGCAGGTTTCTTTTATTCCTTGAATGACGTAAGCCACTGAATATCTGCTTATATACACACACCGCACACAAACAAACTCGCGCACGCACGCACACTCACGCACTCACACATACAAACAAATGCATTTCGTTCCAATTAAAAAAACGGTGCTTACAATGTTAAATTTCACAATAAAGGGCCATTATTTGTTACGTTAAGATTAAATTCTGAACCGCAAGAAAAAATATATTTACCTACGCGTGAACAGTCAGACAAACAGATAAATAAATACTTGATTTTAAGATTATGACTCCGCCACCAGAGCGTAGTGATTGGTTTTATTCGTGGATAAAGCAATAAAGGGCGATGATTACTGTTCCGGGATAATCAGTTATCATCACCGAGACTGCGGCGGTATAAAGCATCTGTCTTTAAGAACTTCATCAACAATGGTTAAAGTGTCGGCTTTGAACGCTTTGTCACATCCCATATTGCACTTGACAGTGTCGTGTTCTGCGGTGTTTAGTACCTGTTGTTTCTTCTCCTCCGCTGGATGACAAATGCTCGGGTTCCCAACAGGGCACTCCGAGCCCCTAACGAGGCCAAACGCTCTCTCACCTCCGCGGAGTTCATTTTCTCCCGCGGATCACAGCGCTTTAAACCCCCGGGTGCGATGTTACTCAACCCTAATGCCCCTCGGGGTCCATTTAAGATAATAAGGGGGTGGTGTGGGAGGCTGAGCAC